>VDFB02382349.1:0-22078 GCA_007258455.2 Sequoia sempervirens | reverse complement strand
TTTAGGCCTATAAGCCTTTGTAATTCTTTTTACAAAATCATTTCAAAGGTTTTGACGTCTAGGATTATCTTAATTCTTCCATCATTGATCTCTCCCTAGCAAAATGGCTTTGTTCCTAAAAGGAAGATCCTCGATTCTATTGTTACTATCCATGAGAATATCCACTCCCTTATGGAATCCAAAATTGAAGGTTTTCTTCTAAAGATGGATATATCGAAAGCATATGACCATGTGGACTGGAAATTCTTGCTCAAAATAATGAGGGTGTTTGGATTCAACAATAGAGTCCTTTTGATGGTGGAACACCTTCTTTCAACAATCTCTATATCTATTATGGTGAATGGATCCCCGTCACGTTTATTTCAGAATTCAAGAGGTTTAAGATAGAGAGATCCAATCTCTCCCATCTTGTTCACTATTATGGCTAAATGTCTTGGGCAAAACTTGAAAAGACTAATTGATCACAAATCTCTGGTGGGACTAAAGCCCTCTTCTAGTAATATGATTTGCTATCATCAGTAGTTTGTTGATGATACCATGCTAATGGGGAGGTCTACTGTTATTGAAGCTAAGAATTTGAAAAGAATTTTGGATGAGTATGAGAGAGCTTTTGGTCAGCCGGTCAACAGAAAGAAAAAGTTCTCTTTTCTTTTTTAATAATCCTAATCACAAACAGATGAAGATAGCAAGAATCTTGGGATGTAGAGTGGATTCCTTACCTTCCATTTATCTTGGATTACCCTTAGGCCTTAAACCTCTTGACTCCTTTTGGAGTTCGTTGGTTGATAGGTTCAACAGAAAGCTCATTGGTTGGAAAGGAGCTATTCTTAGTCAAGCAGGAAAAATCCAGCTCCTCAAAGCTTCTCTTTAGAACCTTCTAATTTATGCCTTAATTCTTTCCAGAATCCCTGCTAAATATGCAGAAGCTATTGAAAAAATTCAAAAAAGATTTCTTTGGTCAGGGGTTGAAGAAAGAAAGAGAATGCCTCTTATTAGATGTGACCTTATTTGTAGGCCAAAAAAAATGGGAGGATTGGGTCTAAGAAAGATCAGAATGATGAATAAGACTCTTCTTGCTAAAACAATTTGGAGGTCTTTTTCATCTTATGGGGAATGGAAAGACATTTTAAAAAGTAAATATATGGCTAATCATGGATCCCTTAAGGCCCTACTAGATTCTCCCTCACTTCCCTATGGATCAACGTGTTGGAATGATATGATTACTAGGAGAAAGATTGTTGACTTAGGTGTTGGATGGAATATTAGAAGTGGAAATCAAGCCAGGTTCTAGGAGGATAGATGGTTGCTAAAGGAGCCCCTAATTAACAATGAAAGGTTTAATAGGTGGTCTGACATTTGAAAAATGACTTTTGGTACTCAAGTTAAGGACTATTGGTTGATGGGGGTTGGATGCACTTAGGCCTACTTAGCCTAAAGCTTGCCTCAATTCACTCATCTTTGATGGCTATTAGGATGGGTTTGAATCAACAGGATGACCTTTTTGTCTTGATAGATAACCCTTTGGGAAACTACTTTGTTTCTCTAGCTATCTTTCTATTGTCCATCTCTCAAGCTCCCTCTCCCTTCTAGGCCAGAGCATGGATAAAACATCTGACCCCTAAAGTCAGTTTTTTTTTCTAGATCCTTCTTCAAAATAAAGTGCTCAAGGTTGAAAATCTTTGTAACTGTGGCTTCTAGATACCTAATATATGCTATCTATGTAAGAATGAGGTGAAGTCTATTAATAACTTGTTTCTCCACTATCTGTTTGCTATTGCTATATGGGGTAAGTTTCTGAATCTCTAGAACATATCATGGGTGTTTCCTTATACTATTTAAGACTTTTTCTCTCAATGGAAAGCTCCTTCTCTAAATCCTTTTATTCAAAGATTATGGGCTTTTACTTTCCCCTATATAGGCTAGGGTGTGTGGAAAGAATGAAATAATAGACTCTTCAAGGACAAGGAAACTTCAGAGAACAATGTGTTCAAAAAACCTTCAAGCTAATTGTTGAAAACTTTAATCTCATTCTTCAATAAGAGAATAAAAAGGGCATTGTGTTGTGCTCTCCATATGAATTAAATATAGCCAAGGACTGGAAGATTAAAAATGATGTGTCAAGGGCTTCAAAACTAGCTAAAAAAGACCAAATAGGGGGATTGTTGGAGTTTTCCACCATGTGGCTAGATTAAAGCCAATTTTGATGGCATGGCTAAGGGAAACCCAGGGTTGGTTGTAAGTGGAGGTATGATTAGGGATTCAAATGGTAATTTTTTAGCGGTGGTGGCTACTCCCCTCAAATCTCAAACTAATCATGTGGCTGAAGCTATTGGAACCTTTCAAGTGATTAATTTAGCTCTTAGTTAGAATTATAAAAAATTATGGCTTGAAGGAGACTCAAAAAACATTATTGATTGCCTCCTAGGAAAATTCCCTCCCTCATGGTTTATCAAGAGCTGGATTGAAGATGCTAAATCCCTTTTAGCTAAATTTGATAAAGTTAAAATATCTCATGCGTTTAGGGATGCCAATAGTGTGGTTGAATTTCTTGCTAATGAGGGGGTTAAACAGAAGGGGTTGATCACGTGGTAGAACCTCAAGGGTCTTGGTGCTGATGTAAGCGCCTTAATTGTTTATGATATCACAAATGGGAAAGTAACAAATTTTTTTGATGATGAAAGAGAGTAGGATCAAGCACTTCAACATCATTAGATTTGATGGGGTTGTGTTTAATATCTTAATTGGTAGTAAGAGGTGACACATTTTGTGGGCTCTTTGGTTTGGCTACAACATTTTATTTTAGGACTCTTGCTTTGGTAGAGTTTTTAGAGAGGTGCTTGTGACAATGGGTGGAGATAGGAAAAGGGTGGAGCCAAATATCTATGAAATACATAAGAGGAAACCAAAGGTTTGGGAAACAATTAAATGTGGTGGGCTGCTCCCTTTCATTGAAAAGCTTCATGGGCTTGATTTGAAGGCCACCGAGTACTTTGAGAAAAAATGGAAGAACAGAGAAATAATTAGTTTTAGGAGGCAGGTTAAGGTGGACAAGAACCTCATTGGAGAGGTTACTAGCATGTCTACTGAGGGAATGAAATTCTTTCATGATAGAAAGTTCTCTAATGAGGTGGTTATCAGATTCCCCAGGAAAGATAAGGAGAAGACTAAGCTAATAAAAGTCTCCAAAAACTACTTTGAAGTTGATCCGATTAAGTCATTATGGAGGAAAGTGCTTAGAATCATCATGGAATACATTACCCTGGACGGTAGATTCACCAGGGTCTATGGCTACCACTTCACGTTGCTCAACCACTTTCGTCACAAGGTAAGGGTGGCATTACCTCACTATATGTATTGTTCCATGAATAATAGCCTGGAAGATCATAAAAAGGATCCTAAGAAGTACCCAGTTTTACATACTGGCCTTATTAGGCTTATTTATGAACATTTTCAAAATATGTCAGCCTTATCCAACCCTATCTCGGCTTCGCCCTTTGAAGATGATGACACTGAAGATAGTGTGTCAGAAGATATTAATAAGCCAAACTTTGAGCAGATTGAAGAAATTCCCACTTCCCCTAACAAATGTAGCAAGAAAACCCTGTAGTGTAAACCCTCAGCTAAGAAATCTAGCATTGTCAAAAACCCTAGCTACTCTATTCTGAAAGATAAAAACCCCAACTACTTTGTTCTAAAAGAGAAGTCCATTCAAAAGGGGCCCCCTGCTAATAAATTGGTCTCTTACTCTCAGGATACCCTGGAGGATAGTTTTGAGGTCTCTGATGCTAGCAAGAATTCTTTGTCATCCTATCCTACCATGGACAGAGAAAACAGACTAAGATTCCCTAGAGACCTTAACCCTGACAATCATTATTTTAAACAAGATTGTGAGTTTCCTGGAGACATCCTAGTCATCACCAGAAATAGTGTCGTCAATTACTTCAAAATTATGAAGTGGGCCTTCCATGAAATTAAGGACCTTAACCTTAGAAATAGGGCCCTCAACAACAAGCTGGAGGATTTAGAAGTTAAATTCATCTCCCTTAATACCATGGAGGGCATGAGGAATGAGGATAAGATGAGGATGGGGGTTGAGGATAATGAAGGTAAAGTTAAGTGCCTGGAATATGAAATTGGAAAAATATAAAACACAATGAAAACTATTATGGAGCACAATCAGAGAATGGCAAAACATAATGCCATTATCATTAATTTTATGACTAAGAAACTAGAAAACACACAACAGGGTTCTCTGATCGTGGATATGGAAGCTGATAAGGACAAAAGTAGGACCGAGGATGCTGGAATTTCAAAGAGGATGAGAACTAGTCTGAAGAGGAAGGTGCCTCCCACACCCCAGATGGTTCAGGCCTTGAAAAAGTGTACCCAAGACATGGACAATCTCGAAGTTGAGGCTGTTGATGCTCTTAACTCCTTAGGAAAACTATAGGTTGTCTCTGTTGTTGGTTTTTTGGTGGCCCTTGTTGGCCTTTGGATGGTGGTTGTAGTGCTTTTTGGGCTCTTTTCTTTCTACAACATTTTTACATTGGTTTCGTTAACACTTAATCTTTTTATTTGTAAACTTTGTGGTTTCGGGTCCCTATAAAACCCATTTTTTCCTTTATCAAAAACCATAATAATATTTTAATTTGTGATCATTAAAAATATACTAACATCAATCTACAACCAAAATTAGGAATCTCTTATGAGCTAGAGATCCTTCACTTGCCATATTTCCAACTTGTAACCATCCATTCAATTAGGATTAATATCCCTATAAATCAGCAACTTAGATTACATTTCATTCTTTTAAAATATATTAAATAGTTTCATTTCTTATAAGTAAATAATGGTAGAAATGGGTAACTAAAGGTGGGTAAAAATGGATAAGGGAAAGGAGTAAAGAGTTAAAAAAGAGGCAAGTTTTCATTTTATCAAACATTTCTAGTAGAATGCAAATATCTATATTTGTTTGTATAAATGTAAATATTGATACTATTCTATTGGGCATGAATTTCTAATTATTATATTCAATGCATAATTGTCTTCTACCTTGATCACTCATGATTATTAGATATCATAGGTTTTTTGTTCTTTTATTCAACATCATAACTTGTACATTTATATATGTGATACTTAATACAATGAGTAAAAACTAGTTAGGATTAAGTTGGTTTGAGCCTAACATTAAATTTATTTGTTATAATTTAGAGGTTCAATTTATAACTTTAATCTTCAACCAATTTTAAATAATTACAAAAAATTGGTTGAAAAAATAGAGATAAAAATTAAATACAAATACTTAAAATATATAGAATCAAATTTAATAAAACTAATTTAGAATATTAACTAACTCATTTTATTTGGAAAAAAGAAATTAACATAAATTTATCACTTTTCTACTTTACAATGAAATGCATTCTAATTAGAACAACCTTTCATTTTTTATATCTCTTTTCATAGATTTCTCTTTTATTTAAAAAAAAACATGTGGCAGCTACCACTCTTGAAAAAACATGTGATAGCTACCACTCTTGAAATTCATAAACTTTTTGAAAAATTAATTATGACCACAAACGGTCTTCATTTTTAATTTTTTTAATGATTAAACGACTATATTGTTAAAAATAAAATATTGCACATATAAAAAAGAACACGTTAGAATTTTAGATATAGTTGAGAACCGCCATTATTTTATGTTTGAAAAAGGCCATCCATACAAGTTGTCGAGTGTGAAGTGTTTTGGAACATCTTAGTGTTTTCAGGAAAGGAGTCCAAATTTCCTTAGACAAGTCCATTTTTGACGTTGATTTCAATCTCAGCTTAAGTTTCGGAGGAAAAGTAGCCAAAGCTACCGGCAGTCTTTGAATATGCCAAAATCAAATTTCAAAGTCATTTAAGAATTATGGGAAATACGTCGAAAACTGAAAAGACTGTGTTAGTAGCGTATGCGATCTGCATTTCAGCATTTGTGGTAAGTATAGTGCATGGAAATTGTGGGAATTATTTGTCGCTTTCCTTCGCTGTTCACAATTACCATCTCTGAAAAAAAAGATGTCGCACATGGGAGAATCAAATGGCTTCTAGAAGGGCATGCAGAATGAGACTCTTGACAATATCAATATAGAAACGATGATATTTTTTTAAAGTAAAATACTCTTCATTCAAGTTTTGATGCTTCACAAGAGTAGAATTTCCTATCCTTTAATTTAATAGCATAGAATACACTGTCCTCGGACAAAGTATTTAAAATTTAAGAAATTTTTTTGTTTTTAAACAAAACTAATTTAAAATCAAGAATTTATGTGGTTGCATGATAATATCTTTCAGTTCTTGTTTTATCTTTTCATTTTTACATGTTTATGTTATACATTTATTAATCTAGTCGATAGATTACATATAGTGTGACATTTGACCCTGAAATAAAATGCCTACAAACTACTATTGAGTCATTGGAAAACAAGTTTGAGTTGTTATTTAACGATAAACCAGCTGTTGTTTAATGGTAATACCCTCCACTCCAAAAATCTCACTTATCACATAAAAAGCCAAACAAATATTGATTTGAGAACTGGAAGGGAACATTCTATTTCTATTTGTAGTGTTTTTTACAATTTGATGGAAACTTTCTTTTTTCATTTGCATTGTTTTATGTTTTAAATTTGTATGCAAATATTTCATAATCAAGATAATGCTTAATTTCTTTTAGGAAAAAATCTAGATTTGTCTAAGCTTATTTCATTCCATTATTTAACACTTGTTATTAATTGTTTAATCCAAGCCACATGCAACTAGAATTGTAGCACATCCATCCACAAACACATACTCTCTAACATATTAACATACATATAGTTTTCTACTGTATTTGTATTAACCCTTTATTATTATTTTCTTCATATTCTACAATTTTCTATAATTATTTACATTCTTTTATTATATCTATCAAAGTTTTTCTATTTGTAAAATCCAGAAGTAAAACCTACTATTATCATTTCAATTGCAAAGTTTGTATATTTGTGTTTTACTTCAATATTCATGTACATAGGAACTTTGTACAAGAGATTCAATTCTATTTTTCTATAATTAAAATTCTATGTATGATTAAGTTATCAGTATACTAGTTAACTATTTTATTTTATGAAATTTATACGATGAAATATTTGGTGTTGAACAAATGTTATAATGCAGTTTTTTTTTTATGTTTTATACACAATAAAAATTATACAAAAACTCATAAAAAGTAAAAGTTTAAGAGCTTTTTATTTGAGAAAATCTATCTTTGGTATCTTCTCTAGGAAGACAGTTGTTTTGACTTCTTCAAAAATATTGAATATAAATCCTCTTTAAAAATTTACTACAATATAATGATCAAATAAGGTTTTAGTTTTTATACTCTCGATTATTTCTATGAAATCTTCTTTTTATATCAATGTTAAGAAGTAAAACATAATTTAATCATTACAATGGCATTACTTTATAGGTACTCTAACCAAACAAAAATATCATACTAAAAAAATTGTATGTGAGATTTGATTCAATTAAATAACTAACTTTGCATACATGATTCAATTATAACTTACAAATAAAATTATCAATGGGTTAACTACACACCAAATATGCTAGTTAGCTATCTATTTTGTAAAAATCGTGGAGATTATTGAAAATAATAGAAATACATCTTTGGTTATAACAACCTCCTAAAATAAAATTATGTTCAATCTTCCAAACATAGCAAGAAACTCTCAAAAACCCACAAAATATAAAAGCTACATTTTTTTTTTAATGTGTCAATATTCTATTGTCAATAGTGGCATGTTGTGATGGTTAAGTTGTTGTGTTGTTGTTCTTTCCATAAAGGTTCAAACCCCATTAGGGTGTAATTGTTGAGTGCTTAAAATGGGGATGAGGTTCCCCATTTGTGGCCTCACCAATTCATAGTTCTAGTTCAAAAGCATTTACTCCTTTCAATAAAAAAAAATATCAATATTCTATTGTCTTATCCAAAAGACGCATCATCCATTTGTCGTGTTATATTGATCAACCATTGCTTGAAATTGTTCTTGCATTTCAAGCACTAGGCTATTGTCTATTGCAGCTCCTTGTATATTATCTAATTCAACTTTGTGAGTATAGCTTTATATTTGAAATGTTCTTATCTATCAATGCTTGTTAATGGTTCACTTTGTTTTTAATAACTATAATATCATTAATGGTTAAGATTCTAGTTACACATACCTCGATGCTTGTGACTTAAGAATCAATTCATCAACTTTGTGCTTCCTTGAACAATCTTTCTCCATGTCCTAATTAATGTGCTTGATTGTTACCAAAGTTGTCAATAGTTCTAGTCCAAGTGTTTTAATGTCTTCTTATAGCTGGATTTCCTATATTATTTGTTTATTTGCAGAAACTTCAATAGAACACCTTCCTATTCATTATAATAAGTTATCATAACATCATTATATATAACAAATATATTGTTCAAAATTATAGATATAGAAAGAAGCATATCATGAACTATTGTGTTGAGTTAATCAGCCCAATATATCAATGTATTAATCAAGTCTACTTGTATCATTTTTAAAGAACAAAACAAATTTAATTGAAAATAGATTAAAATATGAAATATCAGATAAATTAACCATATATAATTATACAGTAAATTATTATATTTAAAAAAAAATTAAGACTAATAAAAAGTAAAATTTTCAATCTTTACAATAAAATACATTCTAATTAGAACCACCCTTTATTTTCAAAGTACTGTTTTCATATATTTTTCTTCTAGTATCAAAAAGCATCACGACTGCTATTGCTGTTGAAATTTGGAAACATTGAAAAATTAACTAGTAGTTATGACGAGAAAAATCAACATTACCATTTTGTATATTATTGACTTCCTAGGGTTTTAGACGTAGTTGAGAACTTGAGAACTGTCTTTATTTTTTAAAGAGGCCGTCCCCACATGTTCTGTACTGCGAAGTGTTTTCGAAAGTTTTGTTGGTGGTTGAAAAGATTCCTGATTTCTTTAGTCAAGTCCATTATTGACCAATTTTCATCTCAGCTTAAATCTCGGAGGAAAAGTAGCCAAAATGCCACTATCATCAACAGTCTCTGAATATGCCGTTCCAAAATGTAAGCTTCCACCGAATTATGGGAGGTAGGAAGAAAACTGAAAAGACTATTGGTAGCGTACTTAATCAGTATTTCAAAATTTCTGGGAAGTGTGGTGCACGGAATTGTGGGAATTACTCGTAGCTTTCATTTACTGTTCACAACTGCCATCTCTGACCAAAAAATTATCGCACATTGGCTTTTAGAAAGGCAGGCGGAATGAGTGTAATCGCAATATTCGTATAGAAACAAAATAGTCTTCAATTTTGGTAAGACTTGAAATTTCTGCTCTCAAATTTAATGGCACTTGTTATTCTGTTAACTGAGATTATGTAAAATTGCTGAAGAACTTTTAATAAAACAAAATTAGTGCTTGCACAATGATATTTGAAAAAAACTCAAATTAAACTTCCAATCTAAAATCTAAATGCTTCTTGTTTCATCTCCTCGTCTTCAAAATAAAGGTTCGTGTAGGATGTTTAAAAACAAGTGTTTTTACTATATAAAAAAATTCATTCGATATTTTTAGATCTTTTAAATCAAAATTTTAATTTGGCTCTAACTTAATAATTTACATTAATATTTATTAAAGCATTAAATTTTGTATTTATTTCTTCACAATATCTAAAACATTTTATCTGTAATGGATTATTTCTTCATTTTCCTGCTTACATCATACATGTTTATAATATCATCTCGTCTTCTCATATCTTTAATTAAATTTATATATTTTCTCATCAATTTGTTTTACCTACTTTGGTCATTACATTGTAGGGTTTTATTAGTTCTTTAACCCAACATAAATTATGCACTAAGTAGATTTTCTATACATGATTTGGATATCACTTACACAAATAAGATTGTACACATGATATAATTTTCACTAGTTAATTGCATGTCAACTATATCAATTAACTATTTACATTATGCAAATGATGAGAATATCATACAAACTATAGAAAGACATATTTTGGTGTCAATAAGCTACTAGCACAAACAAATTATACTTTAAACATTTTTAAAAAAATATGTAGAAACCAAAAAAAGTTCAAGATTTTTTTTTTCTAAAGGGGTCACTCTTCTATTATCTCTTCCATGACTAAAATTATTACAAATTCTTGAGAATTATGGATATACTTCCTCTTTGAAATTTTTTCTTTGGTAGTTGATCTTTGAGTATGTAGACCCTTATGTGGGTTATTTACTCAAGCATTTTCATTCAAGTATTGCTTGTATTTCTATTATTATATTGTCTTGTGGCCTCATAATAGAGCTTTATAACTTAATAACAAGAAATAATATAAAATATATATACTCTATAAGAATGTACAAACCTAACAAGGGTGGATTGAAGAACAGTTAAACTTACACTTGCTCATGTACATATAATTATTACAATTAAGAATGGTGCAATTAAGAATGGTGCATTATTGCAATATAATATGTACAAAAGATTATTATAATTAAGAAAGGCAAATAGAAAATAACTATAATAACAATTATTAATGTCTAGTTTTGAAAAGAAGATTTGAAAAAGATACACTAATTTTCTAAGAAAAAAATTATATACATAAACTAAAGAATTGTAAATTTTAAGTGACAATAATACATTCATCCTAAACAATGTTAGATGTTTGTTACATATATTATACTATTAATATAATACTTTAAGTATTAAAAAAATATTTTTTAACAATAATACCAAAATATTATTAAATACAGTATTATAGACCAAGTCGTACAACCTTCTCGTCAATTTGTAGTCTTTGAATTACAGGACGAGTGACGGCTTTCATGAAAATCAGCTTCCAACAAATTTTTGTCCGATGCTTACTTTTCACATCGTTAAATTTAGGAGATACCCTCACAAATTCCTCGTGGACAATGCCAGCGTTACTGCTAACAATGACCAGAAATTTCAAAGGTAGCGAGGCTTTAATTTTTCTCGCTTGCGTCTATAAATACATCTCGTTACGTTACTTTGTTCTTCACAAATCATATTTGGCAAGTCTAGCCAGCCAAAATCAATAAAAGAAATCCCCTTCTTATTCTCAGATCTACAATTTCTTTCTGGATTCTATTAGATTAAGGTTTAATTTAGTGATTCCATGTGTTGCATTGCATAATTGCATTTATTTATTATTTTTGATTCATCTCCCAAAAGTGTTGCTTCAGCTGATTTACCCTATCATAGGTCATAAGAAAAACAACAAGATCTCCACAAAGGTTGACTCTCATAAGGGTTGAAAGTCAATCTTGACTTAAGTGATCTCTTTTTCCTAATGAAACTAGGAAGCAAAGTGTAGGTGCATCATCCCATTCCATTTTTGGTGAACCCATTTTTCTTTATTTCAAGAAGATGAAGTGGAAATGGTGCCTAACTCTCTATTTGAGGATGAGCATTTGAAGAAGCGCAAGAAGGAAAAGAAGAGGGATCTAACAAGGATCTCAGTGAAGACCATGTTGTTGATGTCTCCATTGTTGTTGAGAAGATAAAGAAGGATCACAAAACCAAAGGAAAACAAATCCATTCAAAGCAGAAAGGAGCAAGTACGTGCACAAGGGGAGAGAAGAAATATTTCCAAGAAGAGAAGAATGATCCTCTTAGATTGGTTGATCTCCATAAGAGCTACTATCAGTAGGAGTTAGAAGTAGCCAATACCCTCAATGAGTTATAGTACTTCTGCTATTTATTTCTAGATGTTTAGTTGTTTTTTTTTGGTAGTTTTGTTGTTGGTTTGTTGCCTGGTCTCTAATTTTTTGTTTAATATCTTTTTAAACTTGTAGGTTTTAGGCCCCTATAAAACTAGTTTAGTTGTCAATTTGTTTATTTCAATATCTTTATTACTACATTTGGTATAAGGGTTTCAGGTCCCATTAAATTTTTTTACCTTAATCAAAAACATGTAAATTTTGGAGTAAATCTAGAAGTGTAATTGTATATATAAATCAACCATAAAACTAACTCCAATGACTAAATAAATAGAAAAGAGTTAAATTTGGAAACCACAGTGGTGTAGGAAAGCCATAAAAAATAACACAAAAAATTTGACACTCAAACTTGGGTCTAAATTCTAATGCCATCTTCTTGGTCTTAGTTGTTCTAGTTATTTCTAGTATATTTTTATCATATCTTACATAGTTATAACTTGTCACATTTGACAACCCAAAATTTGGCACCTCAATTTAACCTCATTCAACATTAGGAAAGGTGCTCCATGACAAGTGTGCCAACTTATCATAATATTGCTCAATATTCTAATGTAATCTCTCTCTTTCATGCTCTTAGATGTGAAAAATTTTCATACATGTAGATCTATTTTTTTTATCTTACACACAACACAAGATGTTGAAAAATGACCTATCCATGCCAATTCAAAGTGGGATGCATAAATCCTCACCTATAGAAAAAAAATTCCTGAAATATGAAATCTAGTAATCCTCCATGTGAAAAAAAAATCTACACACAAAGATACAATCACTACTAAACCAAATAACAAGTGCGCAAAAAGTATATTAAAATGAAAATTAGGAATATGAGGTTGAGACACCTTTGGAAAAAACTATTAAGCACTATTGGAACTTCCTATGATAGAATAGGAATGCGACTAACCTTACAACTTATGCCTTAATCAAGCCTTGAATTTGATTTTATCAAGCTTGTAGGCATCCCAAGTAGAATTCAAATTCCTATATTTGTTTTTATGAAAGTAGATGTTAATAATATTCCATCGAGCATGCTTTTCTAATTATTTTATGATGAATAATTTCCCTCTCCCTTAAGCTTGTGATTAATAAATGGCCTAGGTTTGTTGTGCTTTTATACAACATCATAACTTGTAAATTTAAATATGCGATTCTTAATATAATGAGTAACAAATAGTTAGGATTGAGTTATCTTGAGCTTTAAATTAATTATAATTTTGATAATTCAGAAGTTAAATTTAGTTCTTTTATCTTGAACCAATTTTAAACTAATAACAAAAAAATTGATCCTAGACAAAAAGAAGAGTAAAAATTAGATCCAAATCCTTAAAATATGTAGAATCAAATTTAGTAAAAACTAAATTAGAATATTAAATATCACATAAAATAGAACATTTATAAACTAACTCATTTTATCATAAACAAAAATTAACATAAATTTCTTAGTTTTCACCTTTCCAATGGAATGCATTCTAATTAGAATGAACTTCCATTTTTAAGATGTTTTTCTTGCTATTGAAATTAGTGAACATTTGAAAAGTTACTCGTAACTAGAAAGAGCCATAATCACCATTTCAAATATTATTAAATTGTTTTTATGAATAAGTTAGAAATAAATATTACACATTAAAACAAACATCCTAGAATTTTAGATGTAATTGAGAAGTGGATTTTTTTTGTGTTTGGAAAAGGTCACCCATACAAGTTCTTGAGTGTGAAGTGTTTTGGAACATCTTAGTCTTTGGAGAAAAGAGTCCAAATTTCCTTAGACAAGTCCATTTTTGACGTTGATTTCAATCATAGCTTAAGTCTCGGTGGTGACGATATCAATACATAAATGATCTTATTAGTTCCTACCAATAGGTAGGTTTACTATTGCAATCGATGCATTTGCTTTATGGTTAGATGCTTGGCCAATGAGATCATGTTGTTTAAAATATTTTTGTATTTTTCCTATAGTATGGATTTTTGTTCAAATTATCTGAGCAAGAAAAAAACTATTTTTCTCTTTTTCTATTGGTTTGAGTAGGTAGATTTTTTATTTTGCATCAAGTAAATTAGGAAAATTTGAGAACATTATAACATTATATATGGTGGAAAATATTTAATCGAGGGATGCATGTAGGGTGAGTTTTGTCAGTGGGTTGGTCTGTACTGAAGCAATGAATGCATGTTTAATGCATTAAATGAAAACTTCATGATATGTGTTGGATACCTGGTGCGTACGCAAGCAGATGATGCATAGTTAATCCATAAAATATGAGGCAAGTGCTATTTTTTTGCTTATTATTTGTTTATTGTTTGTTGAGAAGCTTGTGTTGTTGTTTCAAACGCTTGTGATTTTGTGCAGTGCTTGAGTGAGGGAGGAGTTGAAGGAATGGTGTGCTATGGGTGAGTGGGTCGTCTGTTTGTTTTCCATTTTTTGAAATCTTAGGCAAGTGTTGGGTTTTGTGTGTGTTTACTATTGTTTGCTTATCGTTCATTCAAAAGCTTGTGGGTTTTGTAGCTATTGGTTGGGGTTTTCCATGTTCATTATTTTGTAAGAGTGCAATGGCCGTCAATGGATTTTTTGTGTGTTGATGGTACTTGATAGCTATAAGAATTGCTTGTTGATGGAAGATCCAAGGGGGCAAGTGGGTACATCAAATTACATGTGCTTTGAGCAAGGTTTTCCAAATTTTGGGGGCAAAGAATGAGGAGAGCTTGGAAAGTAGAATGTGTGAGATGTGCTGGAGGGTTGGTGTGTAGAAAAGCAATGAATGCATAGTTAATTCATGAAATGTGAGGAAAGAGCTAGGATTTTGTTTGTGCTTATTCTTGTTTGTTTGTTTTTTGTTAGAAAGCTTGTGTGTTTTTAGCTTTTAGTTTCATTCTTGGATTTTTCTTATTCTGTGGTAGTCTACTATTCGTGAGTGGCTTCTTTCTGTGTTATGATGCTTGGTTGGTGTTGCAAGGGTTAATGGGGAATGCTTGGTAAAATTTATGATTGTTGGTCTAATTTTTGCAATATATCATATCATTTGTTTATTGTTCATTGAAAAGCTTGTGGGTTTTTTAGATGTTGGTTGCGGTTTTGCATGTTCATTATTCTATAGAAGTGTAGTGGCCATCAATGGATTTGCTGTGTGTTTATGATACTTGATAACTAGAAGTATTGCTTCTTGTTAGAAGGGCTAGCGACAAAATTGGGTACATTAAATTACATGTGATTTGAGCAAGTTGGTGTGGACTATGGGTGTAGTGAATGCATTAATTATGTGTTTATTGCTTGGGTGGTCAGTATAGTATGTTTAAAGCTCATAAAGAAAAATGTACGAGATGTGTTGGAGGATTGGTGGGTGCAAAAGTAGTGAGCACATAGTTAATTCATGAAAAATGAGGTGATAGTTGGGTTTTATTTGTGCTTATAGTCGTTTGTTTGTTCTTTGTTAAAAAACTTGTGTGTTTTTAGCTTGGCCTATTTTTTTGCAAAATTTATTGTCATTTGTTTCTCATTCGTTCAAAAGCATGTGGGATTTTTAGCTGATGGTTGTGGTTTTGCATGTTTGTTATTCTATACAAGTGCAATTGTCATCACTAGATTTTCTGTGTGTTTATGATACTTGGTGACTAGAAGTATTGCTTGTTGTTAGAAGGGCTAGCAGGGGAAGAGGGTACATTAAATCACATGTACTTTTAGCAAGGTCCAGTGGACTGTTGGGATAGTGAATACGTTAATTATGTATTTATTAGTACGGTATGTGGGAAGCTTGCAAGGAAAAATGTGTGAGAGGTGTTGGAGGGTTGGTGGGTGCAGAAGTAGTGGGTGCATAGTTAATTCATGAAATGTGAGGCGAAAGCTTAGTTTTATTTGTGCTTATTGTTGTTTGTTAAAAATCCTGTGTATTTTTAGCTTGGTTTATTTGTCAGCAAAATTTATTATTTTTTGTTTACCATTTGTTGAAAATATTGTGGGTTTTTTAGCCGTTGGTTATGATTTATGCATGTTCGTTATTCTATAGAAGTGCAATGGTTGTCAATGGCTTTGCTATGTGTTTATGAGAGCAAGGTCTTATGAATTGTGGGAGTAGAGAATGTGTTAATTATGTATTTATGAGAGCGAGTAATTCATGAAATATGAGGTGAGAGCTGGGTTTTATTTGTGCTTATTTTTATTTGTTTGTTGTTTGTTAAAAAGCTTGTGTTTTTGGCTTGGTCTATTTTTTTGCAAAATTTATTGTCATTTGTTTGTCGTTCGTTGAAAATCTATGGAATTTTTAGCTATTGGTTGTGGTTTTGTATGCTCATTTTCCTATACAAGTGCAGTTGCCATCAATGGCTTTCCTATGTGTTTATGATACTTGGTGACTAGAAGTATTACTTGCTGTTAGAAGGGCTAGTGGGGAAAGAGGGTGCATTAAATTATATGTGCTTTGAGCATGATCTTGTGGTCTGTTGGGGTAGTGAATGTGTTGATTATGTATTTATTGCTTGAGTGGTTGGTATGGTATGTGTTTATTGTTGGTGGATGTAGAAGTAATAGGTGCATAGTTAATTCATGGAATGTGAGGTGAGAGTTGGGTTTTATTTGTGCTTATTGTTGTTTGTTTGTTATTTGTTAAAAAGCTTGTGTGTTTTTAGCTTGGCTTTTTTTCGGAAAAAATTAATATTATTTGTTTATTGATCATTGAAAAGCTTGTGGGGTTTTTAGTTACAATTCGTTGCTTGTTTGCATGTTCATTATTTTGTAGAAGTGCAGTGGTCATCAATGGCTTAGCTATGTGTTTATGATACTTGTTAACTATAAGTATTGGTTGTTGTTAGAAGGGCTAATGGGGCACGTGGGTACATTAAATTATGTGTCCTTTGAGAAAGTCTTTGTGGTTCGTGGTGGCATTGAATGCGTTAATTATGTGTTTATGATGCTTGGTTTCTATTACAAGGGCTAATGTGAAATGGTTGGAAATATTTATCATGTTGGTCTTTTTTTTTGCAATAATATTGTCATTTGTGTGGTTGAGGTTTATGGATAGTGTATTATTTGTCATGGACTATGATCATTTGTTTAATTTTTTGTTGTAACTAGAATGATTAGTTGCAGTCAGAGTTGTAAATGGAATGATCATGGGTATGTGAGGATCATCATGGAAAAATAGGCCCTTAAATGGCAAAATTTAGAAAAATCGATGTTAGGCAACTTGATGTAAAATTTGAATAAGTTATCTATATTATTTCAAATTTATGTAAGAATAGAATTTTTAGCAAATTGAATTTAGTTTCTAAACTACTAGTTTTTTTATTTTAAAATTTATTTGGTAAAAATTGAAATTTCAATCAGTAGTACTTAAATTTTAGGGAAAAATAAGTAGGTGTCTGTCTAACCACCCTAACCACAATAAAATGATAATATTTTTTTATAAGATTTTACATATAATTAGATGACTCATGTCCTGATGTGATGCATATTTTTTGTAATTTTTTTCCAAGTAAATAATTAATTATGATTTTTTATTACAACTTTTAAAAATATAAAAAACTCGTATGTCTGACCACCTTAACTTGGTCAAAACTTCATGAAATTTATTTTTTCTTTTTAATCCTATAGTATGTGAAGCATAGAATGTGATGCATGTTTTAGATTCAAAAATGTGATACCGTTTGAAAGCTATAGATGTTTTTCAATCAGCCTATCGATTAGGGCTTTAGTCGTAATTCTAATAGAAAATGAATAATAATTATTTATTAAACCCAAATTAAAAATTATTTATATTGGTGAAAGCTGAGAATCTCCTCTAAAACCCTTTTTGTTTCATCAATTTTGGGTAAGAAAAGGTCGTCGGCTACATACCCTACAAATACCCATAATATTGCCACTTTTTGGCCCATCATGATCATGCACATACCCTCATTTGTTTACTTTCCTGTTCAACAAGGGACTGAAATGTCATATTCTTGTATCGTTCTTCCCCTTTTTTTTGAATGAATTGCAAGTTTTCCAATGTGCATAAAATTTATGTTTTGGAAGAGTAGTCAGTGATAAAGGAGAAGCTTGGTTCAAGAATCTGACTTATTGAATAGACATATGAGCATAATGTATAGCAAGTCATGTGATTCATAAAAATGAGACTTATTTTCGTTGAAAAGTAGGTCACCATTGCAATTACTAGTTTTTGTCAATAGGAAGTTTTACAGTTGCATTTGTTAAATTTGCATTCCAAATAGTTGCTTGGTGTTCTTAAATTTTCAATGAATTTTCAATCTTCCAATGTGCATAAAATTTATGCTTTCAAAGAGTTGTGAACGATAAAGGAGAAGCATGGTTGAGGAAGCTGACTTACTGAGTAGACAAATGAGCATAGTGGATGGTATGTCATGTGATTCATAAATGTGAAACTTATTTTCGTTCAAAAGCAACCCATTATTGCAATTGTTGGTCTGTGTGAATAGGAAGTTTTATAGTTGCATTTGTTGAATTTTCTTTTCAAATAGTTGCTTCTTGTTATTAAATTTCTTTTTTGTTTGTTTTTTGCTTCTTGAAGGGCTTATGTGTTTTTAGATTTCTATGTTCTTGTTGTTGGAAGCGTTGTGGGGACAAATGGGTACTCATAGTTGGTTGTTGGACAAGGAACTAGAAGGTCAGATTCTTGTATCATTTTGAGTTTGTTGCTATTCTAGCCAGATTGCATTGTTCAAAATATTATTGTGGTTTTCCTATAGTTGGGATTTAAGGACATATTTTGTATGATGGGTTTTGAAGTAGTGAATGCATGTTTAGTCCATTGGATGCAAATTGTGCGAGGTGTGTTGGAGAGCTAGTGGGTATTGAAGCAGTGAGTACATAGTTAATTCATGGAAACTTAGGCTAGTGTTGGGTTTTGTTTATGCCCATTATGTTGGAATTTTGCATGTTTGTTATTTTGTAAAACTATAGTGTTCGTGAATGGCTTGGCTATTTGTTTATGATACTTGATAGCCACAAGTATTGGTTGTTGTTAAAAGGGCTCAAGGAGCAAGTAGGCATGTTAGATTACATATGCTTTGAGAAAGGTCTTGTAGGTTGTGGAGGTAGTGAATGCATTAATTATGTGTTTATTGGTTGAGTGGCTATTACCATATCAGTAAGCATGATGGTTGGTTGGTGTTAGAAGGTCTAATGGGAAATGATCACAAACATTTATAATGTTTGTGTATTGTTTTGCAATTTTTATTGTTGTTTATGTGGTTTAGGTATATGAATAGTGTATTGTTTGTCATGGATTGTGCTCATTTATTTAGTTATGTTATGTGTCTCTACTGTTCATCTTCCTATAAGAAAAATAGAAAATTAGAAGTAGATGACAATTTTTTTAGATAAGTATGATGCACTGTAGAGTAGTGAATGCATAGTTGATGCATTAAATACTGTGACAATAGTCACACAATTGTTATGTTTTTTAGGTCTAGGGTTACATCGTAGAGTCGTTATGTTAGGTGGGTTGTGATATGAAAATACTGTGAAGAACATTTTGTAGATTAATTGTTATGGCTTAGTAAAGTTTGTTAGCTATCAAATATTTGCTAAAATACATAGAATTCTATTTGCTGGTTTACTTAAATAAAAATGAATAGTACACTTGGCAACATTTAATGCATTGGGTGTAAACTGATTGACAAGGGTCCCATTTCCAATGTGGATTATACAATTGCAATAGTGAACTATTTTGATCGCAATAGTACATTAAATCAATGATGGTAGTGAAGGTTGTACAGTTTGCATTCAATTATTAATTTTAGCATTGTCATTTGTAATATGTGTTTGGCCAGTGAGATTTGATTATCTTCCAGTAGGTCTACTATTGATTTTAGTTTCAGTATATTAGGAAAATATGGGGACACTATATACTTGGCATTTATGAACATGTTTACGGTGTTTGAAAAGCATTATTTATCTATTTTTCTAGTGATATGGAGCAATTGGAATACCTTGTAGTATGTGAATTGTGAGAAAGTGTAAACGATAATGCTTGTGTATGCTTTGCTATCGTGCACACATTGTCAATGTCAAATGAGTACATGGCTGGTGACAATGGCAAAGGTGTTTATGATACTCGATAACTATAGGTATTGCAAAATAGTAGGCCAACATGATAACTTGTTGTGAGCATTCTCCATTAGCTATTGTAACAACAACCAAGTATCATAAACACAGGAAAAAAGTACTCATTAGTGGTGCACTGTCATAGAATAACAAACATGCAAAACCAAAATGAAAAGCTATAAAGAGATAAGATTTTAAACAAACAAGAAGCAAGCAACAATAAGCACAAATAAAACCCAGTACTTGTGCTAGATTTCATCGATTAACTATGCACTCAATGGCTCTGTGCTAAGGAGGCTTTTAGCATATCTTGCACCCTTTGCTTTCCAAGGCTTGCTAAAACACGGTTACCCACATAGGCAATAAACACAAAATTAATGCATTCACTCACCCTTTATTCCCTGCCATGTATATGTAATTGACTATAACCATTTGCATCAATATTCCTTATAACAACAAGTAATACTTGTAGTTATTAAGTGCAAAAAACATAGAGTCAAGCCATTCACTACGAATGCACTTTTGCAGAATAACGAACATGCAAAAGCTCAATCAATAGCCATAAACCTCACAAGCTTTTCAACAAACCATAAACAAACAAGAATAAACATAAACAAAACCCAACAATCGCTTAAGATTTCATGAATCTAGCATGCATTCATTGCAAATATTCAATGCTATGCATCTTGATTGTACTAGTTGAAAATATATTTCCTTTTGCTTGTCTTTGAATTTTCTAGTATCTTTCGTAGAACATAGCATCTAGGAGATTGTGCATCTATATTTTCATCTATCTTGAATTGATGTTTTGTAAACCTTGACCCCCAACCTTTCTTTTCAAAAATATCCTAAAAAGAATTGACCAAAAAAACATGTTACACATGTGTCGATCAACATTTAGACATTAAATTTACCAACAATCTACATTTAAGTATCAAAAACAAACAAACATGCCACTCACCAGTTGCACACTGTTACCACTGCAATAGAGAGAGAGAGCTAGGTAATACATTTATAACATGAAACATTAGGTTGAAACTTGATTGAATTTTGTTTGAGCTACTCTACCAAATGCCTAGTTTGTGTGGATATGTTAGTAAGCAATAGCATCCAATTTATAAAAAAACATAGTGAATGCAAACAACTTGTTCACTATTGCATTTGTTGAATTTGCTTTTGAAATTGTCACTTGATCAATTAAATTGAAGTGTTATAGATATTTTGGTCATTTCCCTACAGTTGGGATATAAGGACATATTTTCTATCTTTGAAAATTATAATTTACCTATTCTTCTATTGGTTGGAGTAGGCCTATTATTCATTTTTGTAACAAGGTAATGTATATCCAAGCAATGAATTCAGAGTAAATGCACTTTATGCTTGTACAAGGAAGAATACGTAGCACAAAGATCTAAAATATTATTTCTTTTTTTGGTAATAATAAACTGTTAGACATTGGGATTGGTCCCTTTCACTAGTATTACAGTGATGCCTTCCATGCAATTTTTAGATTATAGAATTTGATTGTAAAATTTAATTATATAAATGTTTAGTTTATTGCTTGTTGTTACAAGTGCTAACGGTCCAAGTGGGTACAATAAATTACATATGCTTTGAGCAAGGTCTTGTTGACAATGGAGGCAGTGAACACGATAATTTTCTTTATTTTTCACTGAATTCATTGTGAACAAAGGGAAAGAATGGTACTATAGGAATATGATCTTCCACTTCCTTGCTCAACAATTAACTATATTTTCAATTACATTGATCTTTGCATTTGCAAAAATTTATAATGTTGTATTCTTCTAATTTACTTAAACAAAATTGAATAGTTGACATAGTAGCATTTGATGCAATAGCTATAGATTAATAGACATCCATGCCATATGCAATGAAAATTATACAATTGAAAAGTTGACCTACCCCAATATGCGGTAAACATATAGTTAGTTCATGAAATCTTAGGTCAACCCATGAAAGCTTAGGTGAGTGCTAGTTTTTTTTATTATTATTCTTGTTTATTTATCATTTGTTGGAAAGTTTTTGGGTGCTTTAAGCTTTTGCATGTTCATTATCTTGTAAAAGTCGACTACAGATGAATCGCTTTGGTCTGTATTTACAATACTTGATAACTAGAAGTATTGCTTGTTGTCCTTAAATGTTGTCTATAGGAAAAGGAAAAAATATTTTAAACAATGTAGT
>VDFB02382348.1:0-49822 GCA_007258455.2 Sequoia sempervirens | reverse complement strand
CCCATACTCACTCATGCATAATCAATTACCTCTTGTAAAGACAAGATAGATGACCTTTCCATTCCATGCCTTCCCACTCATCCCAAGCCTATACTGGCACTTGTGTCTATGAGTGAGGCTAAATTATCTTGATTAATGTGAAATACTACCTAACTTCTAAGTATATTGATTTAGTTATCACTTGATTATACGACCTTTGAAGGTTACCCAGTTTACCTCTTTGGGCTCTGGCACCTAACAAAATCCACTCTTCTACTTGACAACACACAATAGCCAATCACCAAGGGAATCCCAAGTGCATATTACAAGGTAAAACCACTCCAACTCTAGGAGGAACACATAATGAAAACTCACCCCAAACACATTAGGCAACAAAACACCTAATCCACTCCTTCCAAAGGAGGCAAAATTCACATAATCCACTCCTAATCCAAAGGATGCACAAACCATCCCCGTTCATGAAAACTGGGTAAAACAACATGATACATCTATATGCACTACCCAAGATAAAACCAAGGTTGACTAACATTTTACGACAACCCATGAAATTAAAAGAAAACCTAATTTGGAAGACTTACATAACAAATAACTCCATTTCCCAACAACACGAAAGAGGGAGATTACATAAAGAAAGTGAAATTTGAGGATTTGATCACCTACTTTAGGATTTCCTAAATCCAACCCAAACAATGACATATTGCATATAATCAAATACGAATAATTAAAATTGTTTGCAACTAATCAAAAGTAATTAAAATTACAATTGCACTATTGAGGAATTTAAAACTAATAATTTATCTCCCTATTTTCCAATTACCCATAATAATCAAAATCAACTTTTCAAGTAAAGTCATTTTTATTTTTTTTAATGATTATAGAATAATCATTTAAAATTCCCTATATTTAAATATTAAAAAAAAAACATTTAAATATATGCCTAAAAAAAAATATTATTTTATATTCCAACCAATAAAATTAATTCCTTAATATTTAACATATATATATATATATTATATATATAATATATACATTTAAATATTAATAATAAGATATTTATTTAAATTATAATATATTATATATATACATAATATCAAACAATATTAATAATTAAAAAAAAATGATTTTTTTTTTTTTTAAAAGAGTCGAACTAACCCTAGCCCCATGGGCCCCCATAGGGAGAAAGGACGTAGCCACAGGCTGTGTCTAGCCTCCTTTGTGGAGGTCAGCGCTACCTGTGGCAGTGCTTTCCCCACAGTTGTGGGAAGTGCTGCCACAACAATGCCCCTCCATGTGGCAGCTGTGTGTAGTATGGCTGCGGCCTCTCCCAAAAGCACAATAATTTTTTTATTTTTATAATTTATTTATAAAACAAAATAAAATACCTTCCCTTGTTCATTTGCACAGGAAAATTTCCTGTGTATAAAATTTTTAAAACAACATTCCTAGAATCTTTAAAATATATTTATATATATGTTTGTAAATATATATATATACACACACACAAATATATGTATAAATATATACCTAAAATTTCCATTTACAGCAAAATTGTGCAACTTCTCAAAAGAATTTTTTGCAATAAAATTAATTTATCAACACAATTTCTTGGTTTAAATTTCCAATTTGATATGAACTATTTCAAATCCAAAGTAGAGGTTTTCAAATTTCATTTTGTCTCTTTCATTCTCTATTGTTGAAATTGAAGATTTTTGGTTGCAAGTTTTGATTTTCAACTAACATTCTAAAATTCTTCAAGATTTAAACTGGGTCTCGAAACAAAGATTTACAAGCAAGTTTTAAATTGAAAAAGCTGATTTCCAAACAATAAGCAAGAAGAACTTGTGATTTGAAGTTTGATGAAGAGTTTGAAGAAGATAGTTGAGCTTCCCTGCAAGAAGATTTTCCAAAGCTTTTTCCAAATCCTCGCCCAAAATCCAAAATGCATCAACAAATCATGAAGAACTCCCTTCCTTTTTTTTCCCACACCAAATTTTAAGAATGAAAAGCCTCCCCTATTTTTTCCCTAAATTTGGTCAAATACCCTAAAATATCCCATCCACCATAGTTATTGCAAATTTGGAGATATTTGATTTTCTTTTTTTTAAAATTTAAAACCCAAAATTTCTTTCAACATGACTTTATTTCGTTATTTCATTTTTCTAAATTTCTATTTCAAAAGAATCTAAATGCTTTTAAACATTTTCATTTCCAAAAGAATTTCACACATTTAAAAATTTCTTTTCACAAAAAAAATCTAAAACTTTTTTTAAAAAATTATTTTCAAAAAGAATCTAACACTTTTAATTCCAAGATGGATAACTTAATTCAATTACTCACAATTAATTTAATTAATCAATAAAATAAATATAATCCAAGATTATATTATATTATTAATTAAATTAAATTAATTAATAAAATAACTAACATTTCTAATATTACAACCAGATATATTTAATCATCAATTTAACTATACAAGCCATTTATTTACCTTTATAATTTAAAATTAAATAAAAAATCAAGGTGAAATGGACAACATTAAAACAACTAAACCCGACTACAACCCGACGACACACTATGACTAGGGTGATGACTTGGCACAAAAAACCTAGCTACTATCTCCCAATAGATTACTATTGCTCAATGGACATGCTCAAACCTATGAAATCAGGTGGAGTCGATGTCCTGTACCTGCCAACCTGCGAACAAAGAGTATATCGAACATGCATATATATGATATAATAAAACACACTGTGAAGAGGAAATCTCAGAATCGTAGGGCACTCGCAAGCGAGTGATACAATCCCATCCCCTTCACCAATACAAAATTTCTAACCGACGAGTCTAACATCAATAATATACTCAAAAGCATAAAGCATCATTAATTAAATATCTACTAAGCTAATTCCAAGCATGCCATAATGATAACATCATAGTAAAATACCATCACATCAAAATGTAATATTCGCATCGCTTAACAATTTGCAATCAAATAGAAACAAGTACCATATTCAAAGTATAACAGAAACAAACATAACAAGAAGAACATTGTACGATCAAAAGAGCCAAAATGGAGGGGTGCTACAAAAGACACCTCCCTTCATTGTATGCATTTTTTCTAGTACATGATTGATTCATCTATCTTATTTTACATAGTAATTATACTTTTTTATCTGATTTCTAAGTGCTAGGGATGGGATATACTTGAAGATTCTGAGTCTTCCTTTCTTATCACTTTATCACCTTTTATTTTATTCTCTGATGACTCCTTCCTTTGCTATGGAATTCTACCTTCCTCTTATATCTTTGTTGCTAGAAAAGACTTCTCCCTTCAATGTACACATTTGTTCTAGTACATGCTCTATTCATCTATGTTATTTTAAATAGTAATTATACTTTTTTATATGATTGGTAAGTTCTAGGGACGGAATACACTTGAAGATTTTGATTCTTCATTTCTGATCCCTTTATCCCTTTTTATTTACTTCTTTAATGATTCTTTCCTTTGCTATGGAATCCTACCTTCCTCTTATAACTTTGGTGACAGAAAAGATGTCTCCCTTCCATGAACGCATTTGTTTTGGTACATGCTTGATTCATCTATCTTATTTTAAGTAGTAATTATATTTTTTTATTTGAAATCTAAGTGTTAGGGATAGGATACACCTGAAGATTCTGAGTCTTCCTTTCTAAACACTTTATCCCTTTTTGTTTTCTTCTCCAATGATTCCTTCCTTTGCTATCAAATCCTACCTTCCTCTTATAACTTTGATGGCAAAAAATACGTATCCCTTCCATGTACGCATTTGCTTTGGTACATGCTCAATTTGTCTATTTTATTTTGAATTGTAAGTATACTTTTTTATCTGATTGCTAAGTTCTAGGGATGGGATACACCTGAAGATTCTAAGTCTTCCTTTCTAATAACTTTATCTCTTTTTGTTTTCTTCTCCAATGATTCCTTCCTTTTCTATGGAATTCTACCTTCCTATTATATCTTTGGTGGTGGAAAAGACGTCTCCTTTCAACGTACGTATTTGTTCTCGTACATGCTAGATTTGTCTATCTTATTTTAAATAGTAATTATACTTTTTTATTTGATTGCTAAGTGCTAGGGATGGGACACACCTGAAGATTCTGAGTCTTCCTTTCTGATCACTTTATCCCTTTTTATTTTCTTCTCTGATGATTCCTTCCTTTGCTATGGAATTCTAGCTTTCTCTTATATCTTCGATGGTGAAAAAGACATCTCCCTTCAATGTACGCATTTTTTCTGGTACATGCTTGATTCATCTATCCTATTTTAAATAGTAATTATTATTTTTTATCTGATTGCTATATGCTAGAGATGGGATACACCTAAAGATTTCGAGTCTTCCTTTTTGATCACTTTATCCCTTTTTATTTTCTTCTCTATTGATTCCTTCCTTTGCAATGGAATTCTACCTCTTATATCATTGGTGGTGGAAAAGATGTGTCCCTTCAATGTACGCATTTGTTCTGGTACATGCTTGATTCATCTATCTTATTTTAAATAGTAATTATACTTTTTTATCTAATTGCTAAGTGCTAGGGATGGGATACACCTAAAGTTTCTGATTCTTCCTTTCTGATCACTTTATCCCTTTTTTTTTCTTCTCTGATGATTCCTTCCTTTGCTATGGAATTCTACCTTCCTCTTATATCTTTTGTTGTGGAAAAGAAATCTCCGTTCAATGTATGAATTTGTTCTAGTACATGATTGATTCGTCTATTTTATTTTAAATAGTAATTATAATTTTTTATCTGATTGCTAAGTGCTATTGTAGGGATACATCTCAAGATTCTAAGTCTTCCTTTCTGATCACTTTATCCCTTTTCTTTTTTTTCTCCGATGATTCCTTCCTTTGCTACGGAATTCTACCTTCCTCTTATATTTTCATTGGTGGAAAAGAGATCTCCCTTCACCCATTTGTTTTGGTACATGCTCGATTCATCTATCTTATTTTAAATTGTAATTGTACTTTTTTATTTTATTGCTAAGTGCTAGGGACGGGATACGCCTGAAGATTCTGAGTCTTCCTTTCTTATCACTTTATCCCTTTTTATTTTATTCTCCGATGATTCTCTTTGCTATGAATTCCTACCATCTCCTCTTTATAATGTAGTGTACCACATTTGTTCCCAAAAGGGGCTTAAGTGGCCACTTTTTTTCTGAAATCGGGAAATACCGACCTTGGACGTAAAATTGAGGATAGTTACACTCAAAATTTTGAGATGGAACAAAAACAAGGATCTAAGTGCTCCAAGTCTACTTTCTAAACTACTAATTTATTTTGAAAATGGTTGAGATTAAGGGGTTCAAAAGAGGGACGTACATAAATTGGTGCTATTTTTGTTAGAAAACATAACATAGCAACTCTTGTACGACCTAAGCACGGTGAACTTTGTAGTATTTTTAAAATCACTCATGGTTAGAAGTTAGCTAACAGCATCTAGCTGATGCACAATTTTCTAATAATTTTAAATGAATATTTGATTTTTTTACTAATTTTCTAAGTGGGCACTTCCCCGAAAAGCAAAAATTTTGCCACGCCTCCCCTACACTTTTGAAGGTAATTGATTTTTTTTTTTTAAAAAAATTGTAGAATGGTCTAGTTTCAAGAATTTCACTTATTTAAATTTTGATGAATGGTTAATTTATAACGAAAAAAACACCAAACACTATTTTTTGGCAAAAAAAAGACATACAAACAAAAAAAATTATGGATGAAAGACTTAACATTGTCAAAACATGAAAAAAATTACATCGTTGGATAGCTAAGAGAGAACCTAACATTACCCATGCGTTTGATTTTGTCGATATTGAACTAGATGCAATCTTAGCAGTGAGCATGAACCCAATTATGTGAAAAATTTGTATAATTTGCAAAAACATGTCTTTGGTCGTTGGGAATGCCCTCCAAGCCTTTGGGTTGGTATTCCAACACAAATACCAATGCTAAGGCTCGAGGATTCTGGGAAGAAAAATAAATATATAACACAAGTATGTTATACCGTGCCTCGTGATTATGTCTCTGCTTTGACAATTTTGTTTATTTGAGAGCACATGTCAATCGAGACATAATGTGTGCTATAATGTGTTTACAAGAGGTCTTCCTTAATATTAAACACCCCATTAAAATGCTCATTGGATACATTTTGGCGGGTTTGCATGCATGTGACCCTGCGTGCGTCGCTGCATGTATGTGGCTGCATACATGCTTGTGCCGCATGCATGCCCATGCATTAGTGCATTGTATGGATGGATCACGCACATGCATTATGCCTAGGCTGCATTTATGTATTTTAGGAGGAGGGAGAATTTTAAGAGAGAGAGATCTTATTCAAGTAGGGTGGATGGGAGATGGAGGAGAGAGCATGGAGAGAGGGAGAGGGGGTGGAAGGAGAGCTTAAGAGAGAGGGAGTGGAGAAGGGGTTAGGGAGGGGAGGGGGGACTGAATGGGGTGAGAGTGGAGAATTGGAGAGATAGGTAGGGAGGGAGTAGGAGAGGGAGAGTGGGAGAGGAAGAAATGGAGAGTGGGAGAGTGGGATGGGAGGAGGAGTGAGAGAGAGTGGGAGAGGGTTGGAGAGAGTGGGAGAGAGGAGGGAGGGAGGAAGAGAGTGGGAGAGAGTGGGAGAGAGTGTGGGAGAGTGGGAGAGCGGGAGATAGGGAGGGTATAATTCCACTCACACAACCTTTCAACTCACAACACAACACACATCAGGGACCCATTACAGATCCTTTCAACATATCCAATAATCACCAATGCTTGTTTTGTACCAAATTGCACAAATTAGGTTTTCTACGCTTATAAGTTCCCAAGTTATCCCACTTTTACAAAGGGATCACCTTCAAAACTTGTCCAAATCTCCTAAAACCTTGGCATAGCACTTTATATCTATCAAAACTTCAAATTACAGTGTTAGATTGCAAACATTCAATAATTTACCACCCAAACCATAAAACTCTCTCCCTAGGTTTAGAAACCCTAGGTTTTATTGAAAGTAGCACTTGCCAAACACTCAAAAACTTAACAACTATTCAAAAAAGTCTAAAATACCCTGCTCATGCTCAATCTAACATAAAATAATGCTACCCAACTTAGAAACTCAATTTCACTAACCAAAACCTCATTATTCTTAAGGAAATCTCAACATTTCCTCATTTGGTTTGACGCCCAATCCAAGGATCATCCTCCATTCAAGTTCCTAATGGAATTTGATAATGTTTCCCTCCTAAAACAAACCACTTCAACTTTGAAAACTAACATTTGAAAGAGGTGACTGTTGGTCTCCCTCTTTAATATAGTTTACAACCCTGGTGTAGGAGCACCTACACCTCATCCTCCTTATTTGATCATTTGATGGTAATTAGGAGGTTAATAGGTAGGTGGATGAGTATTTGTGAATTTTTTGTTTTGAATAAGGTCTATCAAGACCACTAAGCATGTCTTAGGTTGATTTTTTGAGTTTAGGTGTTAAAATGTGAAAAATGGTGATTTTGCACTAAAGTATCTTTGTAGCCTTTGAAGGCAAGTTTTTTAATTTACATGTAAAGTGTGAAAGATAAGTGTTTTGTGGATGTAATAAGGCTCATTTCAAGCCATTGGTGTGGTTTTAGTGAGTTATAGGTGTTAGGGGTGCAAACTTACAATATGAGTAATATTGTTGTTATATCATGTGTAAATGATGTAAACTTGGCCTTCAATGGTCATTAATGGTTTGAAATTCAGTTGCAAGGTAGTTGGTTGGTGGGATGTGAAGAATAATCCTTTAAATGACATGTAGACATGAAATTGATTTGGAGTTTTTGAGAAGAAAATAAATTGAAATCTCAAGTTTAGCAGTAATTTTTTGTGTTTTTATGTTTTTTCTGACCTGTAACTCATGTAAGGGACCCTATGATGTTTTATTTAAGCGTAGGATGCATGATTTGAGTGCTAGAAAAGAAATAGGGGTAATAAACCTGCTGCTATAGTGAGTTTTGTGAACAAAAATGCATGTTAATGAGGGCTTAGACCTATGGTTTCGAAGAATCTCTATGGGAGGTCATGATTTTTTGAACTTTTAGGCATGTGTAGGGTTAATTTCCTTTGTTAAAGTTTGTTTTAAAGTCTTGGAGGCTGTGGAAGTAGCATATTCAATAAACCCTCTTGAATAGTGCATAAAATAAGGCTTTTCAAGTTTGGCATGAATTAGTCTGTACCAGAGGAATATAGTTGTGGTTTTGGAGGTTTAAAAACCAAATAAATTCTTCCCCAAGGTTTCAAGGTCATGTGATAAGTTTGAGGGAATGTTGCTTTGCAAATTAGGCCTAATCAGCCTAATTAGGTCAACCTAGAAGGGGTGTTTTTGGGGATTTGGTCCAAATGACTTGTACTTGAAATTGATATATGTGTAATAAATTTGAAATGGGTGTCTAAAACCATGAATATTTTGTCTAGTGTTTTGGAGAACATTTGAGTTATTGGGAAAAAAATGAGTTTCCACTACTACTAGGGTTCAAGGAGGAAAGTGTGAAATCTAACTTCTAATGATTTTCAAGCTTTGGTGGTTGTTTGGTTTGTTCAAATAGGTCATATTAATCTTGTCAAATGCCTCTTAAAGGCATGTTGTCAAATTGGTTGTGATTCAGCCTCCCAGGTCTTCATCAAACCCTTCACTATTTGTTAATTTTACAACTTAGCACTTTTTACACATTTTGATAATTCTACTACCTATTTAAACTATTTTGGTTTTCATCTCTATTTCTAAATTACCTCATCATTAAAGCTACCTCATCACCTATTTTTTCTATTTATGAAGCCTTGAATGACATATATATTTCATTTATTTTAATGGATACAATTTTGAGGAACTAATATTCGTCTCATTACCATGCTACAGGTAAAATTATCCACCATGATAAAGAAATGAACAAGGAAGAAACTAATAGAGGAAGAGTATAAAACCCTCAAAGCAAAAAAGAGAGAACAGGTGGTGACATATCATGAAAATAAGAAATTGAAAACGATTGACGAAAACAAGCCAATTGAAGAGGAACCTCAACCATCAAAAAGAGAAAAGAAATTGGTAGCACAAAGGGAACAAATGCGAAAGAGTCGTGCTAGGATAGATGTAGATACCGTAGTTGGAGACAAACCCTCTATTGCAAGTGAATATGAAGGGACACCATTAAGCACAAGTGAATATGGAGGAACACCATCTACCACAAGTGAATATGATTGGACACCATCCATCGCATCTCAAGTTGAGAGTACATCATCACTCAGATTTGATGAAGAAGGTATGCCATCATCCCCATGTGAAGATCAAGATATTTCTTCTACTCCACCCTCAATCGAAGGTATGCAATCTAGCCCACCTCAATTAAATATTGATGAAATTGCTAATATTGAGATGCATGTACCTAGGAGAACACCACCTAGAATTTTGCATAGAAAGCCAAAGTTTTTGATTAATAGTGATGAGGATATTTGTAGCACATGGAAGGTAAGATTCCATAATGCACTTGTAGAAGATATGCTAATAAGATTTGGAAAATATTCTTTGAAAGGATAAATGAGACTGCAAGATGTCAACTATTCATTCAAATGATGCGGGGCTTAAAGTACAAAAACATCATGAATACTCTTAGGTTGAGAACATCGAATGCATCAAGTGAAAACACTACTGTGAAGAATCTAATGGATGCTTATGAGAGTGTGGGTAAGATATCATGCTCAAAGGATAGTAATGTCACCCAACATGTCATTACATCGACTTTGGTAAGCTATCAAACAAAGAGATCTCATCTCATTAAAAAGATAAGTGAACAAATGGGAATTAGTAGAAAAACTTTATCAAAATCCATTCAAAGGCGATAAAGAATTGAGGGCACCAATTCAAATGAATTATGGGAATTCTCAGGAAGACTACCACATAAAGAGATTTTTTTTTTTTGAAGCATTGAGAACACTAATTGAAGAGTATTGGAAGAATAATACAAGGCCATATCCGAATCAAAGGGATGTCATAAGAAGGAGAATCGATAGTCGGAACTGTGAGCCACATCCAAAGCATTTTTTGGATATGACTCAAACACAATTTTTTCATAAATTTCAAAATGTTTATCCTCAAATTAGTATTTCTCAATTTTTTTTTGAAATTATTAAACCTTTTTATGTCAAGATAAATCACACACACACTACTTTTTGTTGTAGACTACATATTGAATTCTCTAACCATTATGATGTTTATCGTTCTATATGTTTAGATTTGCATACTAATGATTTTTTGTAGGATTGTGGCATAGAAGCCCCACCAAAATCTCCAAGAGAGTTCTTATCATAAAAATTATGTCAAATAGATGATGGCCAAATATTCTACAAGACAACATGCTTGGATGGTTCATGTGAGCATTGTGGTGGCTTGCAACGAATACCAATATGTCAACATATGGAAAGCACAGATGAGGTGGGACATAAACTAGTAGATTTTAGGAAGTATAAAATAGTGGCATACGCTACAAAAGATGGATCTAAAGCAAAAATGTGTGATTTGGTTATTGAGAAGATTCTAGTGTATCGGTTTATGTCAATGTTTCATGAGAATCTAGTGTATGAGTATGCAAGGAACACCCATAGAGCCCGATGGTTGGACACACAATTCAAGCTATGCAAGGACACCTTTCTAGTTGGTAGCATAGTATTAGTGGTTGAATTTGTAGAGAAATACATTATATAGCCATAGTGTGAGGTGCAGTCATAGTATTACAACTCCACACAAGTTTTGATATTTATGCACATAGCATTCATTCATGCAGTTGATAGCATAGAGGACCAAAGGAAGGTATTGAGGGAGTATCAATTTTATATTAGTGATGATGGCAGAAATTCTCTAGATTTCGTGCAAGTTTTCTTCCAGATGTTCTATAGTCATTTGGCTCAGAGGGGTATAGCATATGGTTGGCATATAATATGGTCAGATAACTATATAACACAGTTCAAGAACGCATGCATGTTCTACTAGTTGTGCAATATGAATCTCACTATAGGTGTTCAACATATGTGGAAATTTTGTGAGGTTGGGCATGGAAAGGGGGAGCATGCATGAAAAAAGCATTAGCATGAGAAGAGTTAAAGTATAAAGACAGTGCAAAGTTGATAGATGCAAGATCAATCATCGAGTGGTGTAATGCTTTGATGGGTCCAAGTAATGAAGGTATGTCTTCAATTCATATATTTTTTTGGTTGATGGATGATACTAACATTGCACCATATAAGGATTGTTGTACACTAATAGGATCAAGTGAGCTACACTCTTTCCTTAGCTAAAATGTAGGTTCATGGAGTATCGATACACATAAGATGGCATGCTTTTGTTCTTCATGTACAATGCAATCCTAGAATGATTGTGAGTCAAGGAAGTGGGTTGACAAATGGCTGACAAGTTATCTTAGCCCACTTCACATGTATCACCCTTTGAAAGCATTGGAACTAACATAGATGGAAAAATTGGTCGAATTTGACCATGTATTAGATCTAGTTCAACCAGGTAATATATCTACTTACTTAGTTTTTGAAATTCCATATTGTTATCTTACTTTGTACTGTATTCATAATGTTGACTAATTTGAAGAGATATGCCACACATATCAATGTAGGGCATGTTTATGCAGTTATTATAGATGAAGAGAATGAAGAGGGAATAGACTATTACTCGTGTCATTGTGTTGAGGCCAAAAAGAAATTGGAAGGTCTAGTTATAGATGGAGAAAACATCGAATACCCTATAGGCTCAATTGTTGTTACTGGAACGTTGCTTAGAAGGTACCCACATAAGAGTGTTAAATATTGGTTGTTTCAGGACTTTGACATGCATTGTAAGATTCTTCATTACTCAAACCTTGTTGTGGCATCCAATGTTTGTTTGACCAAATATGGGGGTAGACCTTTGAACAAGACCTTGTGGAAGGTCCATGAGTCTGACCATGAGGCAATACTTGACATTATAAAGAGTAGAGCAGAACCAGATGGTTCATTGGATTAATTTGTAAGTATATGCACAATGGTTCTTATTAATTTATATTTGTATCCATGTTAATTTGTTTGATGCCAATTCTATCATATTATTTTACTTTGTGTATTTATAAGTAACCCAGTAAACATTGATTGGTGTCCCCTTGCAAAAAATGCAGATTTATGAGCCATCCAAGAGAATCTCAAGTAGAAAAGCAATGCAACATCCCTATTTTGATGATCTTGAAAAATCACAATTATGATTAAATAAGCCAATACAAAAGTGTGTGCAAATCTTGGTGAGGGAATTTCAAGTTAACCTTATCATGAGCACCTATGATGTAGAAATTATAAGAGCGTCGAAAATTTCAAGATATTATATTCATGAGAGGAGTTGTGTGCAATAGGTATCTTGGAACTCCAAGTGAAGATGTATGGCTAGGAGTGACTAAGTTGAGAGACTGCCATACCTATTTGTAAGTGCCTTCCATCTATTTTCATTTTATTTCCATTTTGGATGAGTTATTTCTTTTATATTCATTTACTTTTTGTATCTGTAACTAAACTAGTAAAAATTGATTGGTCTCTCCTTGCAAAAAATGCTGATTTTGGAGCCATTGAAGAGAATCTCAGCCAAAAAAGCAATGCAACATCCTTATTTTGATGATCTTGACAAATCCCAATTCTGATTTGAAGCCATTATAAAAGAACGTGTGAAACTTTGCGAGGGAATCTCAAGTTTCTCATTTGAAGTTAACCTCTAAATGAGAACCTATGATGTAGACATTATAAGAGAATCTCAAATGTATGAGTGACATTGTAAAATACCTATGAGAACTAAGTACCTAAGGAATTGTAATGAGATTTACTAAAATAATGAAATTTGGTGTAGGGGCACCAAGGTTATTGAGCAAATTTGGTTCACGGAAGTCTTTTAAGTTAGTTTTATGTTTTGAGTTTTGTCAATTGAATAAGGTCATAACACATCCACAATTGATTTATAATGTAATAAGTCATGTTAGTTACAAAAAAGAACAGTTAGGCATGATTGGAAAGATGTAGAATCATTTGTAAAGGCTATTTAAAGCCTCTTGAAGGCTATTTAAGTCAATATTTGAATTTGTAGCCTTTTGAAGGAAAATCTTTGAATATGGTTGTAAATGTACTATTAGTGAGATTGAGATTGTTAACCTTTAGAGAGTAGCAGCATTTATGTTGATGAAATTTCCTTTAGATGCAAGGATTCAAAGCACATCAACCATGTGGTACAAATGATTAAATCCCAAAGACAATCTGTAGCAATGAAAGAGTCTGAAAAGGAAAAGAGAGCTACATTGGTGACTTAGGAGAAACTTTAGTGATGCAGAGTCAAGGTGGAGAAGACTCAAAAAAATCATATTTTAGTAAATCAACAACCTTTGTTATTTCATTCAGCCATCTTGAAACAACTACCAACAAAAAGGCTTCCAAACTCAACAATTTGGCTTAAATTTTAGAGGTCTCTCAAGGATCATTTCATCATCAATATAGCATCTACTCAGACCCCCAACACCATTCCCAAGCTAGACATATAGGGTTTCTTTGCAATTTCTTGGAGATACTTCAAATTGCCCTACAAGAAGGCTACAAAATTAGCACTATTTTACAAACAAACTGCTCTTTAAACTTCTTATAACCCCACAAGCTCTTGGAAAGTCATCAAACAGGTCACAAAACTCCCAATTCCACAAGTTTTAGACAAGCACTCAACCTTTAAGCCATAATTTCTTAAAACCCTCAATTTCCTAACAAATACTTAGGGTTTTCATCATCTCACAACTCCAAGGCCTTCCAAACCTTACCAAAGCATTTTATTTTTTAGGGTCTAAAAACACATAATAAACCTTCACCTGGCCTTTAGACTTAGTAGATCTCAAAAAAATCACTTTGGTTCCTCCATTTCAAGCCACAATCTCACATTCTCAACTTAAAACAACATCACCAGCCTTATAAATGCCTTACCATTATTAAAAGAGTTAAGGAAACTTGAAAAAACACATTGTAAGCCTTTCCTCTAAGTCACAATTCACCATAGTAGGAGGAAGGGCTCCATCACAAAAAATAAAGTAAACTTAGACCCTGTTGGTCTGTACAAGTTGAATAAAAAAAATGGATTTTCCTTTCACTAAAACAAATAAAGGTATATCAAAATAGATTGAAATCCAGGTTAAGACCTGCCACCACAGTGTTTCATAAATTTTTTTTCATAGGAGGCCTGTATTGAGCCGTACACAAAGGAAAGAAACTAAAAAACTCAGCAAAATGTTGAAATTCCATAGTTTTAGGCATTGTGAAGAGCACCAATCTTCAAAAAAACTATTGATTGAACCCCCATTCGGGCTTGAATGATGTTTTTAATACATTTCAAATGAGAATAATCTCTCTTCAATTCCCATAACTATCTTTGAACCACCAAACCCTTATTAATCCTACAAATACTAGTATTTAACAATGGTTTTGCTTAATAAGCTTTATCATGCAAATTTATTATTCTAAAGGCCTAGGACCACTTAGACACCCTTATAACATGAATTTTAGACTCTTTCTCTGCACTCCCACCTACTTTTTACATTATTTTCCTTTATGGCAATATCAACAATTATTTAATTCAAGAGTGCTTTTGCACATTTGTCCACCCTAATCTACTAATTCCCAAAGTACATAAAAGATTGGTTTATTAGACCTTATTCAAGAAAAAAGACTCCTCAACATACTAACATTTACCAACTATCCTCCCACTTACCATCAAACAATCACAAATTGAGGGTGAGGTGTGGGTGCTCCTACACCATTCATCTTTCAAAACAAAGTCAATTAGGTTGGTAGACATGTGGTTTTGGGCCAACATTTGGTGGAAGAGGAAGAAAGATGACTAGAACTCTGGAGTCCCACCATACTGGATTTTGATATTCAACCATGAGAGCAAAAGAGAGAGTTGATATCATGTATCAAAATATTAAGCATGCATTCTTCCAGCCAATGGATAAGGAGATGATTACTTTTCTTCATTTTCATTTGCATAACCATATCACGGCGTGGGAACCATGAAGACCAAGGATGTCCAGTTTTATGTGGAGGTAATGGATGTGGTCCAAACTTTAGGAGGGGCAAGAAGGTCAATGCATGATCTTGATGAAATTGAGGAATCCATTAACAAGAGGAACAAGAAAAATAAAAATCAATATAGAGTTTCAAGGATTTTCAAGCTTAGTAAGAGAGTTATGGGAGCAACTCCCATCTAAAAATATTTCCTTTGAACTAGAGTTTTATATGTACCCATTTAGAGAGCTTAGTTTTCATGGAGTTCCTTCCAAAGCCTCTGCTTTTATTGTTCCTATGGTAAACTATTTGGTAGAGTTAGTGGAATTACCTGTCTTAGTAATCACTATTAGTGAGATTGAGATTGCTAACCTTGAGAGAGTAGGACTTGGGAAAAAGGAATTTGATATGGCTATTATTTTCAAAGACTTCAAGTGGGATGTACTCCGCATTGATTCCATTCCTCAATCTTCGCTTGATGGAATCAAGGAATGGTTAAACTCCGTGGATATAAAGTATTATGAAAGTAGAATAAACTTGAACTGGTGACCAATTTTAAAGACTACATCGATGATCCAAATAAATTTATTGAATATGTTGGTTAGGAATTTTGAATATGGAAGCTAGTGATTTTGATTCTAATAATTCAAAAGATTCAGATCAAGGATATGAACCTCTAATTTGTGAAGAGGAATTAGAATCACTTCCATGTTCTAGGTAATTAGCTTTAATACCAACTACAATGGCAACATTGAAATTTCCTAGCAGTATTTATGTTGAGGAAATTTCCTTTAGATGCAAGGATTCAAATCACATCAACCATGTGGTACAAATTATTAAATCCCTAAGATGATATGTAGAAATGAAAGAGTCCGAAAAGGCAGAGAGAGCTACATTAGCTTACTCAGAGAAAAATTCAACTTCTTCAAAACAAAGCCAATTAGGTTGGAAGATGTGTGGATCAGGCTAGCATTTGGTGGAAGAGGAAGAAAGATGACTAGAACTCTGGAGGCCCACCATACTAGATTTCAATATTCAACCATGAGAGCATAAGAGAGAGTTGATATCATGTATCAAAACATTAAGCATGCATTCTTCTAGCTAGTGGAGAAGGAGATGATTACTTTGCTTCATTTTCATTTGCATAACCATATCAAGACATGGGAACCAAGAAGACCAAGGATGTTGAGTTTTATGTGGAGGTAATGGATGTGGGAGGGGCAAGAAGGTTATATTGTTTTCATTGCTGCTACCTACTTTCACAGTGTTCTTGGATTGAAGTGTTTCATGATCTAATTTGACTCCATTCCACTTTTTGTAACTACTGTAACTTGTGGAATGGGTCCTCTAACTTGTAAAATACATGCCTAACCTGATTATAATGTTGTGGAGTCAAGGTTGAGTGTTTGGGATGATGTTCTAGGGCTACAACAGGGTATTTTCATGATGAAAATGAGGGTTTCAAGTGGTATTTTGACAAAATGTGGGAAGGATTGTCCATGTAATGTATTATTCACCACATGTGCAGGGTTTGGTAAGTGTGTTTGGTGCTTTGTTTGGGTATGGCAGGTGTGGGAGATAGGAGTTTCATTAAAACCCCAAGTATTTTGCTTGAAATAGAGGGTTTGGTGTATTAGGGGTGTAGAGGTCTTGGACCTAAAAAAAAATCATGGAATTGGAGGTTTTGACACATAACATACTGTTGTTTCAAGAGTTTGAGTGAAGATCTAGCGTTTAAAAGGTTGTCTCTTTGTAAATAGGGCTAATTTAGTAGCCTTTTATGCAAGGTGGTCTATTGGATCTTTAATGATATACAAAGAAACATGGTATGATCTCTTTGGGAATTTGTCTTGTGGTCTCATCAGGTTAAAACTTCACATCGTTTATTGGTCATTGATGACTCCTAAAAGATCAACTCCATTTTTAATGAGATTTGGAGATCAGAAAGGCAAGGGCTTATAGAAAACCCATACTCAAAACCTTCCCACAACCAACCAAATCCTAAAACAGCTTCAAAACCTTCTGCACAAGCTTAAAAGTTTAAGAGATATCACTTCCCCCAAATATATCTTCAAACCCTAGCAATAAACCACCATTTTCCACTAAAAAATGCACCATTTGACATCTAGGGAATCACCTAAAAACCATCTATTCACCTCCCTTGCACACAAAACTTTTCACACATGTTTTCTAACCATAACTAAGCCTTTCTATCAAGTTATAGAATCATACAGTGGGTGAAAGGCTTAATATGACATTTTAATGCACTCAAAACCCTTAAAGCAGGGTATACAAACCGGTCGCCAGTAATTGGCTTCTAAAATGCACAAAATCACTTGAAATCCAAATCCAAACAAAACTAAAATGCGCTTAAGTCCGATAATTCCATTGAATTCCATTGAAAAGAGAGCACAATCACTATGTACGAAATCGTACAGTTTAAGGAAACATCAGATCCCAAAGTGCAAAAGGGTAGCAATGTTTAACAGGGTATTACTTGGATACCATGGTGCTTACGAAATCTTTGTCTGAACCTATGGGGATCACAAGTTGGGGCCATCTACAATAACCTCTCTAATTTTTTTTATCTTGAATGGTTTTCAATGGTTTTCGGCTTGATGGAAAAGTGTTAATGTAGCGAGGAAAGTTGCAAGTGGTGCAACTTTCGCTCTACAATTCGCGGTGACCAAAACTATTCCAATGCATCCAAATAGGTATTTTTATGAATGGTCCTATTTCACACCTGCATGCGGAACCACTTCAACCTATACATTCAATCGATCGACATCCCTTGCGGTCTAAAGTGCAAATGGTTGCAAACTTCAACATACTCTCACTACTTCCTCGAATATTAGATGCTTTGTGGGAAACTTCATTTGATCCTATGGGATTGCATTGGGACCTCTACACAATCCTCTTTTTGTTATCTCATAGTGGTTTTCCTATGGTGTCTGGGCCGCTTTCAATTCATGGAAAAAGTGTCAAATAGAAGTAGTGGAAAGTTGTAAAGTGGTGCAAATTCTTGTTTTGCAACCTCGTGGTGACCAAAATAAATATTCCAACATGTTTGAATAGGTATGTTTACTCTAGGAATGGTCTTTCACACTCCAAAACACAATGTAATCACTCCGAAGCTACGCCTAATTATTAGGGATCGCATCCCTTTAAAAGTCTCAAAGTGTAAAATGGCTAAACTTCAAGATGTTGTTACTCAAATCGGATGAAACTTCGCCTGGATCCTATGGGATTATGTTTTTCCCCTATACAATATCCTCTCTTATTTTTTGTTATCTTGAAGTGGTTTTCTCGTGGTTTCAATTTTTTAGTTGATGGAAAAAGTGTCAAATGCAGGCAATGGAAAGTTGCAAAGTGGTGCAACTTTCGCTCGCGAACTATGACTAAAAAATTGTTCCAACATCGCCTCAATAGGTATTTAAGCTTAGGAATGGTCTCTTTCACACCCAAACACAATGTTAATCGCCTCGAAGCTATGTTCAATTGGATCGATCCCTTTAAGGGTCCAAAGCAAAATGACTTCAAACTTCAACATGTTAAAGTACCGCATACCATGATGTTTTAGAACTTCTCGCCCCGATCCTATGGGATCATAAGCAATTCCTGCGTAATAATAGCACTCAATTTTTATCTTGTATGGTTTTCTTGTGGTGTCCAGCTTTTAGTTGATGAAAATGTCAAATGCAAGTAGTGGAAAGTTGCAAATTGGTGACTTTCGCTCTCGCGAACTCCTCGCGGACTAAAAACCATTCTGCAACATCGCCTCAGGTATTTTATGCTAGGCATATCCTTCTTTCATGACTCCAAACATGCGAAATCACTCGTGAGCTATGTTCAACCGACGATTCCTTAAGGGTCCAAAGTGCAAAATGATTGGAAAACTTTAGCATGTTGTTATCAATACCGCGGATACTTAGAAAAATTATCGCCTAATCCTATGGGATTGTGTTGGGCCCTTTGTAATAACCTCTCTCAATTTTTGTTATCTCGTGAGTGGTTTCTTTGTGGTGTCTAGTTTTAGATGATGGAAAAAAGTGTTAAAATGCAAGTAGTGGAAAGTTGCAAAGTGGTGCAAATTTCGCTCTACAACTCATGTAATCCAAAAAATCTATTCCACATTTGAATAGGTATTTTTACACTAGAATGGCACTTCTTTCACATCCAAACATTGCTGGAATCACTCCCAGTTATAGTTCAACTAGGATCTAAAACTCAAGCGGTCCAAAGTGTAAAATGGTCAGAACTTCAAAGATATTGTTACTCATATATACCGCGGATACTTAGAAACTTCTCACTCAATTCTATGGGATCATGTTGGCCCTCTACAATAACCTCTCTCGCTTTTGTTATCTCAAATTGATTTCTGTGGTGTCTAGTTTTCAATTGATGGAAAAAGTGTCAAATGCAAGTAGTGGAAAGTTGCAAACTGGTGCAACTTTCGTTCTGCAACCCGTGTGACCAAACGAATTGTTCCAACATGTCTAAATAGGTATTTTATGCTAGGAATAGTCCTCTTTCACACCTAAACATGCAAAATCGCCTCCTGTTACATTCAAACTGCACGGACCCTTTAAGGGTCCAAAGTGCAAAATGGGCTGCAAACTTCCAAAGATGTTGTTACCGTGATATCGCGGATGGTTAGAAACTTCTTTCTAATCTGCGGATTTTTGAGCCCTTCTACAATAACCTCCCTCCTCATATTTTTCTATCCTCAGAGTGGTTTGCCTATGGTCCAAATTGATGGAAAAGTGTCAAATGGAAGCAAAGTGGAAAGTTGCAAAGTGGTACAACTTTTGTTTTGCAGATCGTGTGACCAAAAAAACTATTCCAACATGTCTGAATAGGTATGTTTACACTAGGAATAGTTCTCTTTCACACCCAAACACATGGAATAGCTCTGAGCTACGTTCAACCGGATCAATCCCTTTAAGGGTCCAAAGTGCAAAATGGCTACAAACTTTAGCATGTTGTTACCTCGGATACTGGCGATGCTTAGAAACTTTATCTAATCCTATGGGATTGTGTTGACCCTCTATAATAATAATATCTCTCATTTTTAATCCTCGTGAGTGGTTTTCCTGGCGGTGTCCAGCTTGATAGAAAAAGTCAAATGCAAGTAGTGGAAAGTTGCAAAGTGGTACAAATTTTGTTCTACAACTCCTGTGACTAAATGAATTATTCCAATGGGTCTGAATAGGTATGTTTACACTAGGAATGATCCTCTTTCACACCCAAACACACAAAATCGCTCCGAGCTATGTTCAACTGGATCGATTCCTTAAGGGTTCCAGTGTAATATGTTGAAATAGGTCATTCCACCTATTGTTCAAGCTGTGTTTCAGTGATATGGGTCTGATGTAAGTAGGATAGGGAGTAGGAATAAGGAAATAACATTGGTAAAGGCATTGGAAGAGATTACTAGCGTTGTCCCTGTTCAAAATTCAAAATTGAGGCCCCTTAAAAGCAAGGCTAGAAGAGGTGAAAAGAAGAAACTGCTTGAAAATAAGTTAGAAAGGTTGGAAATAGGGTGAGGTTGTGGAATTTGATGTGTTCAAAAGGTCTGCAAGGACAGGGCAGGTCAAAAGTATGTTATGGCATGATGCCCTAGTTGGGAAAATAGGGGTTTTGAATGAAAAAGAGATGTTTGAGGGAGTAAAAGTGGGTAAAGTGAAGAGGCAACATAATTTGGTGGCCAATTAAGTTTGTGTAGGAAAAATGAAGAGTTTTAGAATAGGTTTTGAGTTTCAGGTTCGGGTTCAGGGGTTTGGTTTGTCAGTTAGGCCAAAATTTTTTGGAGGGGGGTTCGGTTCATTTTGGGTTCGTTGGTACAAAAATCATGTAAAAACAAAATATAAATATACATGCAGCCTGAAAGCATGCATTAGGATTAGAATATCACATGACATCATATAAACAACAAAACCACCATAAAATTGAATGTCATTTAAAATATGCATGATAAATATTCATCTTTGAAACTTGAATTGTGGTAGCTTGATATACATAGTCTATTGATGCTAGGGTTCAATTTGTATGATTTTGAAAAAAGAAGCCAACTGAGTAGAGTTATCAATGTTCTTCATAAATCATAAGAATTTTTTTAGTACACTAGCCATTTTGATGTCTTCTTGTGGTCTCAAACATTATTTTATATCATTGTTACATTGGTCTTGAGATTGGTAGCTTAATATAGCTCCACAATACAAAATATGGTTTACTTGTGTAGTGTACCAATGGCATAGGCATATTTTTCTATCAAAGAACCAAGGGGTGAGTGCACAATTGAAGTGTATAAACACATATCTTTTTTCTAATATCAAGGATACTTTTTGAAACTTCCATGCATTGCTAATCTAAAAGGAAAAGTCTTATACATATCCTTTGCTTAATTGAGTTGTTACAATCAAAGGATTAAATATATTGGAATCTTTTTATCAATCATTTCATAGAATACCAATTGAAAACATGTTTTTTCTTTTAGATAAAGTTGTTTACAATGAATCAATTAATTTATTCAAGACAAACCATGTGTAACGCCCTGCCACGCAACCCTAGGGGAAGTTGCAAACTACTAAGAAAATGCACAATTATTTAAAAAAATATATACAAAAAACATGTAAGATTATAACACAAAGCCAACAATCCCCTAAGGTGATGAGGCAATGATTAACTAAATCACAAATTAAAACAACATGCATGAAATGAAACATACAACATTTACTTAAATAATTAAAGCACCTACATTCCATACATGAGATTTTCATTTAAGACCATGAGATCCTTCATGGTTACCAATAACAGAAGTTATACAATTACAATTACATCACTCATTCCCAGAATGAGGTAAATCAATAACTTGATTGCTTATTACAATTTCCACCTTGATAACAATGAGGGGTAAATAAAATACAAGAGCAACTAACATAAATGAAACCAAGGAAGCAACTGGATCCCACGAGCTCTCCAACATGAAAGTCTCGTCCACATAAGCAAACGCCAAAAACAACAGAGTAAGGTGCACGTTCCACCCAACCAAGTGATACCCGAAGGCTCACCCCCCGCGCCAAGAGATAGTAACAAGGATTTCAGGTCAAGACCAACAACCTCTAAACATAGGCAACATGACTCAACTTGTGAAAGATACGAACATGACATCACATGACACAAAGGTTACAATGCTTCCAAATTTTAAGTAAATGATCACATCACAAATACAAACATAATGTTGACTTAGGAGAAGTGTCATCACAATGTCGCATGGGATATCTTGGCAAGTCTTCTTAGGTCCCAGCCCCCATCTCGGGATATCCTGGTAACCTCTAACAACTCCCGGCCCCACATGAAAACCAATGCGGAAATCAGTTATCTTTCGAAGGGACAAGATAATGATCTTGCCATTCCAGGCCTTCTCATCTCATCCCAAGTCTATACAAGCACTTGCATCCATGAGCGAGGCAAAATTAATCTTTTTAAATGTTGGTACCACCTATACTAATTAATTGGTTTAAGTTTGCACTGAATTAACCAACTTACATTGAGATCTCCTGGCACCACTTTGTGTGCCGGCCCTCAATGCAAGCCACTTCTCTAAGACAACACGTGGAACTATGCCACAACCAAAGGGTACTCAAGTGCAACCTAGGGATAATGAATCCCTAAACATGACATAAATCCAACGTAGCCCGTTCATGATAACCGGGTACAACACGGGACACTATTACACACTACCCAAGGCAAATAAGGTCAACCGACATGACAGCAACCCCAAAACCCATAAAAGAAAATCCTACCTAGAAGATTTACATAGTACAGACTAGACTGCCCCACACCAAGAGGAAGCATTACAAGCAATATAAAATATGCTACATTAGGATTTCGTAAATCCAATTCACTCAACGCAATAGTGCACTAATCAAATTAAATAAACTATGTTCTTGCACAATCACATAAGGGTTTGAATATTCGTTTGATTCTTGTTGATGCAATACACACAATAAATTAGATCAATCTTTCCTTTACTATACCATTATTTTCCATAAACAATTTTTCATCTATCCCTTTACAAATATCTCATATATAAATTAAATACTTCTTCTCTTTTAAGAAAATAAGTCACATTTTAAATATACAAATATATTTATTAAATATCTATGTAATCAGATATACATATATATATATATATTAAAAAATATATATAATTAATGTTTAAATGTGAATAATAATTACTTAAGCATTTTATTAAAATATAATATACACATATTATAATATATATATTATATATAAATAATATTAAATTATTATATATAACATATATATTAAAATATACATATAAATTATATTTTAATTCATAAAATAAAAACATTGATAACAAACTTCATATTATATGTATTAAATATAGAATATATAATATGAAATATATTATATATTTTATATTTAATAAATGTAATTAAAAAAAGTGAAATTCATAAAACAAACAGCGACCACGTTTAGGGTTTCGCCGCACCCTGTTATGAACAAGGGATGCAACCCCCATTGATGGGGGCGGCGGCCTGTGTAGGCAGCGTCGGCGCTGCCTCCACAGGCGACTAACGCCATCAATGGAGCTACCCTGGGGTGGAACCCCTTCCTCAAACCCCTGCGTGATGGAAAAAAAGGATTTCACCCAAAAAAATGCAAAATAAATGGCTGGTAAACAAAATAATTCTAGGTAAAACCAGAATACACAGTCATAAATTTGTTTTCCCAGAAAATTAAAAAAATATGGATTCCATATATATATATGTGTATATTTATAAAATTGGGTATATCTATATACATATATATAAATATATATCCAAAATTACAATTGGAAGGAATAAAAAATACAGAATTTCTTCATACCCAGATTGGGCATATGCTCATTCTCAGAAAACAAAATAAATTATCATTGAAAACACATGATTTAGCCCAGTTATAAAAAGATTTCTCATTCCTTTGCAAATTTAAATGAAGATCTTCCAAAGCAAACAAAATTTCACAAGAGAATCCATTTGAAATACCATTTTTGTTTCAAATTTTATGTTGTAAGTTTGAAAATGAAATTGTAATCTCTTTATTTCCACAATGTCTTTAGAGAATTTAGATTCAAGTTTGAATGGATTTTCATGATGGATTTTTCTTCTACTACAAAATTTTGAATTCTTTAACAAATTTGAACTTCTAAATGATTTTCAAAATAAGAATTGCACAAAATTTAAACAAAAAACCTTGTGTTTTCTCCAAGCTTGAAGACTTGTTAATGGAGATCTTGCCCTTGCTTTTGAATTCAGCTTCTCTAATTTTTCCAATCTTCCCTTCACCAATTTTCTTCAAAAGAATCCAATCCAAGCTTTTCTCTCCAAAATTAAAAAATTCAAAATTTAAAACAAAATGAATTACCTTATGCAATTTTTCTCCTCCAAATTGTCAAACCCCTAATTTGAGTTCACCCACCAAAATTTATTGCCAATTTAGATATTTCCATTTTTGAAATTTAATAAAACAATTCTATTTCCCTTTTCAATTTGCATGAAATTCATTTTAAACAAAATTCTATTATGCTACAAAAAGATAATTGCATTTCCTTTCTTCCTCAAAGAGATTGAATTTAACAATTTCATTTAAAATCATTTTTTTTTTATCTCAATATTTACTAATGCTAGCACAATTGTTTTAATTTAATTTATCAATAAATAAATCTAATCCATGATTAGATTATTTTATTGATTGAATTAAATTAACTAATTAATTGATACTCACACGTTTATTTATTTTGACAAAGCAATTAAATAAAACAAACACCGTTTCTTTTGCAAATTTAAATACACAAGCAAGGAGGGAAGAGGCAACAAAGAAATTAACTTATCCCCACTAACAACCTGACGACACACTATGGCTAGGGTGATGTCACGAAACAGAAAACCTAGCTACTATCTCCCAATTGTTTTCCATTGGACAGGGGACATGCTCAGACCTGTGAAACCAGGTGGAGTCGATGTCATTTACCTGCATCCTGCACACAATACGAGTTTTGAAACATGCATATATATATATAATAAAACACACTGTGAAGAGGAAATCGCGGAATCACAGGGCACTCACATGTTAGTGATGTGATCCTGTCCCCTTCACCAATACAATATCTCTAATTGACGCCTCTAATCATCAATGGTATAATCAAAGCATAAAGCATCAACAATTCACATACATGATAATTTAATCCATAACATGAAATAATAATATCATCTGATTAAAGTGCCATCACATCAAAACATAATGTTTACATCGCTTAACAATTAGCGGTCAAAGTAATCAAGTTTATATCCAACGTGCTAACAAAGCAAAACATACATAACGAACACTGTTCGATCAAAAGAACAAAATGGAGGGGTGTTACACCATGAAGGAAAACAATGATCAATGCTATGGCTAACCAATTAATAAGTATACACGTGAATAAGTCAAGTATGTACATGTGAATAAGGGAAGCACAAGTAGTCACAAACACATATGCCTTGAAGTATACACATGAATACATAGTATACATAACTTAAGACAAAGTATATGTATGAATACAAGGTATACACATGAAAACGCGTAAGTCACAAAGTATACATTGGAACACACGTAAGTCACAAAGTATACATGTACGTTGTAAACACTTCAATACACATAACTCATATATATTGAACCATGAATTTATAATATGCAAATATGGACACCATCGATAAAAAAATATTTGTATTAACCAAATAGCCATGCACACATACATCAATATATGCTGATATAAGTATAAAATATAGGCACAAAATAGCCATATAGGCTTACGAGAATGCCATATAGGCATAGAATGTCAAATATATCCAATACAAAATATGTACAAAAATGCCATGTAGGCATACAACAAAGGGCTTTGGCATCAAAAGTCATTGCTCTCCAGGCTCTTGAAATAAACTCTTTCCATTTACTAGTTGATTAGATGGCAATAGGTATGTCACTCATTTCTGCTACACTTGAGGAGTCCTCCTACTACTCCTCCTACTACTGTTAAGTTCTTAGTGAAGTTTTGATTGTTACAATAAGAATTAAATACATTAATATATAGAAATTACATTATAAAAAATGATATATTTAAAAAAATAATCACTTACGACCATCTCATGATCACTCTCCTCGAGGGAAATATTCACACGCTGATGTTGAGGCATGCTCAAGCCCTATATAAACCATCCAAATAGAAATTAGACTACAAATCAATAATTTGGTTTGATTTTTCACTCAAACTAACATCTATAACGACAAATGTAAATTGAAATTTAGTAATTTGCCTCATTCCTCCCCTGTCAGAGCCATCAAGGATTGTATAGCAGATGAAACACCAATTTCCATTTCCCTCGTAACATTTGGAGGTGTTTCCAAAACCAACATATGAAAATAAAACAAAAAATTAGTTAATCACAAAAAAGTTACAATAGCAATGGACACGTCATGACTTAATGGACCCATAGTAGCAAGCCACTGAATCATTTGATTAAATGCTTTCGCGGTATCACGATAACTGGGACGGAACGGAGCATTTGGGTTGCCAGTGAATTTCATAGCGTGGAATTCCATCGCTGGGCTAGCTGGAATTTGAGCAATTGATGTGGCAACATTCATGTGGCGCGGATGAACATTTCGAAGCAATCCATAGTTTGTTGGAAATCCGCCTTTGAAGCTTTTAATACATAATAACAAGGGAAACCACGGTAGTTTGGTAAAACGTTTATGTATGAAAATGTGGTATCATAGAAAGGTGGTGGGAATTTTCCCGAAGAAATGCACCTCAAAGGAAATGTAGTCTCATGGTGATGGCGGAGATGAGATTCATCACCACATGGGGATCAATGAACATTTTCGAAACTTCTAAGATGCCTTATCTAACTACTTCACCTGTATGGTTTCATAAATTTTTCAAGCATCCATGGATTTTGTCGTGCAGTGCACCCCAACGCTGGCCTCCACATGTGAAATAGCGTATTGCTTATGTTGAATTTCTAAACAATTTATGTATAGTTAAAATTTTGGCTATCTATCAACATCTGGATTTATTGAATTTAACTTAGGAATGCTAAAATTAATGCTTTTAGGTTTTAGATGATGTGCAGTACAGCACTATTAGCGATATGAATATAAATACAAATCTAATACAAATGGAATTCAGCTAGATTCCTTCTTTATTCCTATTACTTGTGGCGAAGGTTTGGGTGAAATCCCTTAGCAGGGTGTTCCCTCAAAGACCTCAATACACACATTCAGCATCCAAGATCGCATATTAAAATTACCATTACGTGAAACAATGCTGTGGCATGTGGCCAATTTATAATTGTTTACTAGTTACATACCCCACCAATAGGTGTACTATAGAAATAAGTAGGTGGAGGGCCGGTGTATCCAGTCTCAACATTGTGACCCTACAATTTTATTAAAATCATAAAACTAAATTAGTTAATCTTGCGTTTCAAAATCAAAATTTAATAAATTAAATTCAATGAGCATGCTAACTTTTACCCAAGTATCAATTCCATATGCATCATGCAAAATTCCAGCCATCCTCTCCATCTCCACTTAGTTGTATAAGGATCCTTCATATTAGCCTCTTGAGTGCCGGTGGGGTCATATGAACAAAATTAAGCCTTTTGAGATTATTTTGCATGGGTTTAGAGGGGCTTCTTCGAGGCGCTCCCTAGATTGTTGTTTGTAGAATGAATTTAGTATGGTGGATGACAATCTGGGTCAAAGTGTTGATCGTCTGTAATGTCTCTACGTTTGCACTCAGCTTCATGATTGCAGGCATAACAATATGCTCACGAGGCGGCCTAGTGAGAGCTCGTCTCCCTTGCCGCGTAGGATCTGGCTATGCATCAGGCCTATCTTGAGCCGACTCCCCACCTCTCTCATGGAAGTACCTCATATCAAAATAATTTGGTATTTTTTTCAATATGAACTCACTATATAGTTTCCTAAGAAAATACTTGGGGACTTCACAATTGTTGCACGGTTGGTCATCAAAGACCATGTACCACCTATCATAAAAACGGTTCCTAATCTCTTGGTGGTGGAACCAATGAATATAAAACCTCTTCGCATTAAGGCTAAGATTTTGATTTGTGTGTGGGTCAATGAATAATGAGCACAAATCACCTTTTGTAATTTTTAAATCCTTTACTTGTTTATATGATAGTTTGTCTACATTTTATACCCTAGCCACCTGCCTCCTATCTTGCCATTCAGTTATTTGATTGCTAATTGAATCTACATTTTTTAACATATCTTTCAATGAATTTGTGATTCATTCTTTCTATGGTTGAACCATTTGGATCACTCAACCTACTAATAAAATCCTCAATCTATTTTTTGTTGTTCCCAATCTCACTCATTAAATTTTGTTGAGTGTCAGGAGGGTGTTGAGGGATTGGTGGAGGAGGTTGTTGTTGAGGTTGATTTTCTTGTTGAGGATTTTGTTCTTCAAGATTTGGTTTATCTTCTTATTGAGGATTTTGTGGGTTTTTGGGTTCATTTGCATCTCCTACAAATTCAAAAAACTATATATCAAATATAACCTAAAACTAAGAAATTCAAAACAAACAACAAATAATACCTACCTCTCCCACCTCTTCATCACCGTGGCACCATCCTTGCAAATAAATAGCAACTCTTGTTGAAGATGTGTTCTTAATACATCCTCCTCGAATGTGAGCGTGAAAGTTGGGCGTTTTGGCTGCGGACAGAAGAAGAAAACAGTCAAAGTGAAAATGAAGACTTTCACTTTTTTTTTGCTTTTAACATGCTATAACACGAGCGCATTATAAAGCACTCATGTTATAGCATTTTGAATTTTTTTAATAAAGTGGCCACAAAATTTCTACCCAACATCATTCACTCGCCCTTATATCTTTGGTGGGAGAAAAAACATCTACCTTCAATGTACACATTTGTTCTGGTACATGCTCAATTTGTCTATCTTATTTTAAATAGTAATTATAATTTTTTATGTGATTGCTAAGTGCTAGGGACAAGATACACTTGAAGATTCTGAGTCTTCCTTTCTAAACACTTTCTCCCTTTTTATTTTCTTCTCCGATGATTCCTTCCTAAGCTATGGAATCCTACCTTCCTCTTATAACTTCGGTGGTAGAAAAGACATCTCCCTTCCATGTACACCTTTGTTTTGGTACATGCTCAATTCGTCTATCTTATTTTAAATTGTAATTATACTTTTTTGTTTGATTGCTAAGTGCTAGGGACGGGATAAACCTGAAGATTTTGAGTCTTCCTTTTTGATCTCTTTATCCCTTTTTTTTTCTTCTCCAATGATTCCTTCCTTTGCTATGAAATTATACCTTCCTCTTATATCTTTGGTGGCAGAAAAGATGTCTTTCTTCAATGTACGTATTTTTTCTGGTACATGATAGATTCCTCTATCTTATTTTAAATAGTAATTAAACTTTTTTATTTGATTGCTAAGTGCTAGGGACAAGACATACTTGAAGATTCTAAGTCTTCCTTTCTAATCACTTTATCCCTTTTTATTTTATTCTCTGATGATTCCTTCCTTTGCTATGCAATTCTACCTTCCTCTTATATATCTTCGATGGAAAAAAATACATCTCCCTTCAATGTATGCATTTGTTCTTATACATGCTTGATTCATCTATCTTATTTTTATCTAATTGCTAAGTGCTAGGGATGGGATACACTTGAAGATTCTAAGTCTTCCTTTTTGATCACTTTATCCCTTTTTGTTTTCTTTTTCACTGATTCCTTCCTTTGCTATGGAATTATACCTTCCTCTTAAATCGTCAATGGCAGAAAAGACATCTCCTTTCAATGTACACATTTTTTATACTACATGCTCGATTCATCTATCTTATTTTAAATAGTAATTATACTTTTTTATCTGATTGCTAACTGCTAGGGACGAGATACACCTGAAGATTCTGAGTCTTCCTTTCTAATCACTTTATCCCTTTTTGTTTTCTTCTCTGATGATTCCTTCCTTTGCTATAGAATTCTACCTTCCTCTTATATCTTCGATGGTGAAAAATATGTCTCCCTTCAATATACGCATTTGTTCTAGTACATACTCGATTCGTCTATCTTATTTTAAATAGTAATTATACTTTTTTATTTGATTGTTAAGTTCTAGGGATGAGATACGCCTGAAGATTCTGAGTCTTCCTTTATGATCACTTTATCCATTTTTGTTTTCTTCTCTGATGATTCCTTCATTTGCTATGGAATTCTACCTTCCTCTTATATCTTTGGTGGTAGAAAAGATGCCTCCCTTCAATGTATGCATTTTTTCTGGTACATGCTCGATTCATCTATCTTATTTTAAATAGTAATTATACTTTTTTATCTTATTGCTAAGTGCTAGGGATGGGATACACATGAAGATTATAAGTCTTCCTTTTTTATTACTTTATCCCTTTTTTTTTTTCTTATTTGATGATTCCTTCCTTTTCTATGGAATTATACCTTCCTCTATATCTTCGGTGGCAGAAAAGACATCTCCCTTCAATGTTCTAGTACATGCTTAATTCGTCTATCTTATATTAAATAGTAATTATAATTTTATCTAATTGGTAAGTTCTAGGGACTAGATACACTTGAAGATTCTGAGTCTTCCTTTCTGATCACTTTATCCTTTTTTTTTTTTTTTGACGATTCTTTCCTTTTCTATGGAATTCTACCTTCCTCTTATATCTTCGGTGGTGGAAAAGATGCCTCTCTTCAATGTACACATTTATTCTGGTACATGCTTGATTTGTCTATCTTATTTTACATAGTAATTATACTTTTTATCTGATTGCTAAGTGCCAAGGATGGGATACACCTAAAGATTTTAAGTCTTCCTTTCTGGTCACTTTATCTCTTTTTGTTTTCTTCTCTGATGATTCTTTCCTTCGATATGGAATTCTACCTTCCTCTTCTATCTTCAGTGGCGGAAAAGACATCTCCCTTCAATGCACACATTTGTTCTGGTCCATGCTCAATTTGTCTATCTTATTTTAAATAGTAATTATACTTTTTTGCTTGAATGCTAAGTGTTAGGGACAGGATACACCTGAAGATTTTGAGTCTTCCTTTCTAATCACTTTATCCCTTTTTGTTTTCTTTTTTGATGATTCCTTCCTTTGCTATGGAACTCTTCCTTCCTCTTATATCTTCGATGGCCAAAAAGATGTCTCCTTTCAATGTACGCATTTGTTCTGGTACATGCTCAATTCGTTTATCTTATTTTAAATAGTAATTATAATTTTTTATCTGATTGCAAAGTGCTAGGGTTGGGATACACCTGAAGATTTTGGGTCTTCCTTTTTGTTGTCTTCTTTGATGATTCCTTCCTTTTCTATAGAATTATACCTTCCTCTTATATCTTTGGTGGTGGAAAAGATGTCTCCCTTTAATGTACACATTTGTTCTGGTACATGCTCAATTTTTCTATCTTATTTTAAATAGTAATTATATATTTTTTATTTGATTGCTAAGTGCTAGGGAGGAGATACACCTGAAGACTCTGAGTCTTCCTTTCTGATCACTTTATGCCTTTTTGTTTTCTTCTCCGATGACTCCTTCCTTTGCTAAGGAATTCTACTTTCCTCTTAAATCTTCGATGGTAGAAAAGATGCCTCCCTTCAGTGTATGCATTTGTTTTGGTACATGTTCTATTCGTCTATAGTATTTTAAATAGCAATTATACTTTTTTATCTAATTGCTAAGTGCTAGGAATAGAATATTCTTGAAGATTCAGAGTCTTCCTTTTCTTATCACTTTATCCCTTTCTATTTTCTTCTTTGATGATTCCTTCCTTTGCTATGGAATTCTACCTTCCTCTTATATATTCGGTGGCGGAAAAGATGTCTTCCTTCAATGTACGCAGTTGTTCTGGTGCATGTTCATGAATTAGTCCATCTTAGTTTAAATAGTAATCATATTTTTTTATCTGATTGCTAAGTGCTAGGGATGGGATACGCCTGAAGATTCTAAGTCTTCCATTTTGATGACTTTATCCCTTTTTGTGTTCTTCTCCAATGATTCCTTCCTTCGCTATGGAATTCTACCTTCATTAGGGGAGATATACATAAAAAATGGGCCTGCTAAGGATGACATCATCATCTTTTTGAGTTACCAAAAATGAATTAAAATATGACGTCAATCGATACAATGACATCATCCAAAATAAAAATAAAATTATTTATTTTATAAAATAAAACTTTATAGAATCCTATGCATTAACTCGTGATGGTTAATTTAACTTTATGTATCCAATTCTATCTCATTCATCTTTCTAAATGTAAAATATTCTTTTTATTTTTTAGATTTATATTCTTAAATTCTATTATAGAAATTATTATGTTTTTTTTAAAATATTTCCATTCTTAAAACTAAAAAATATATAAAAAACATTTCAAAAATATTGTAACAAAACTTTTTTTTAAAATATTTAAAATCATAAAACTTGTTATAAAAATATTTAACATAATAAATCTAAATCTATAATATGGAACTTGATTTAATATATAAAATTTATATAAAATAAAATATTAAGTATAAAATAAAATATCTAAAGTTACTTGTACTTTTCCACTATTTATAACACTTATAAACGTGTTTATTTTAAATTAACTACATAACATAATAAATCTAAATATATAAAATCACAAATTTAAATATATAAAATCATAAATCTATAACTAAAACTTAATTTAATTACGCTAATAAGTGTTATATAGTAGCATTGGGGTGGGGATCAGAGCACTCATTTTTTCTTACATAAATTTATAAGAAAAAAATTAAAATAACAAAAAGGAAATAAAAAAAAAATAGAAATAAAAAAATAAAACCAGAAATTTGAAAAAACAAAAATTAAAATTTAAAAAGAAATTAAAACCATTGAAGGAGAAAAAGTTTAAAAAATTACATGAAACAATTGAAAGGAGAAAAGTTGGAGAAAATCACCAAAAATATCAAACCAAGAAAAATGAAAAATTAAAATTGATGGAAGAAAAAAAAAAGTGAGAAAATCAAGTAAACTATGGAAAAGAGATATTCATTGACTACTTTATATATATATTTTTAAATATAAATATACTAGTAGATAATTTTTACATTAAATAAAATATTAAGTATAAAATAAAATATCTAATGTTACTTTTTACTTTACCATTTTTAAATAAAAACAAATAATCAAGAATAGAAAGTGAACTGGAGTTTTTTAATAAATTATAATAGAAATATATGTTAGCACTTTTTTTTTTAAAATGAACTTGAGTTTAACATTTTTAAACTAAAAAATAAAAAATTAAGAAAAAAAAGATCTAAAATGAAAAAGTGAACTTGACTTTGTCAATAAAAATATGTGTTACCACTTTTTAAAAAATAATGGACTTGAGTTTTCTAAGGAATTATAATAGAAACATGTGTCCCCACTTAACTCATGTAGTAAAGTAATTTATAGTTTTTTATATTTAAATAATTTGTATTATTTGAGATAATTTTTGCTTTCTTAGAGCTCCTTAGGAGACCCATTTTTTATTTAAATTTCCCCTAATGCCTCTTATATATTTGGTGGCGGAAAAAACACCTCCCTTCAATGTACACATTTGTTCCGGTACATGCTCGATTTGTCCATCTTATTTTATATAGTAATTATACTTTTTTATCTGATTGCTAAGTGTTATGGATGGGATACACTTGAAGATTCTGACACTTCCTTTCTGATCAATGTATCCCTTTTTGTTTTCTTCTTTGATGATTCCTTCCTTTGCTATGGAATTCTACCTTCCTCTTATATTTTCGGTGGCGGAAAATACGTCTCCCTTTAATGTATGCATTTGTTCTAGTACATGCTGGATTTGTCTATCTTAATTTAAATAGTAATTATACATTTTTATTTGATTGCTAAGTGCTAGGGATGGGATACACCTGAAGATTCTGAGTCTTCCTTTCTGATCACTTTATCCCTTTTTATTTTATTCTCTGATGATTCCTTCCTTTGTTATGGAATTCTACCCTCCTCTTATATCTTTAGTGGTGGAAAAGATGTCTCCCTTCAATGTACACATCTTTTTTGGTACATGCTCAATTCGTTTATCTTATTTTAAATAGTAATTATACTTTTTTATCTGATTGTTAAGTGCTAGGAAAAAGATACAACTAAAGATTTTGAGTATTTTTTTCTGATCACTTTATCCCTTTTTGTTTTCTTCTCCGATGATTCCTTCCTTTGCTATGGAATTCTACCTTCCTCTTATATCCTTGGTGGTGGAAAATAAGTCTCCCTTCAATGTACACATTTGTTCTAGTACATGCTCGATTCATCTATCTTATTTTAAATAGTAATTATACTTTTTTATCCGATCGCTAAGTGCTAGGGACGAGATACACCTGAAGATTATGAGTCTTCATTTCTAATCAGTTTATCCTTTTTTTCTTTCTTCTTCGATGATTCCTTCCTTTGCTATGGAATTCTACCTTCCTCTTATATATACGGTGGTGGAAAAGATGTCTCCCTTCAATGTACACATTTTTTCTGGTGCATGCTCGATTCATCTATCTTATTTTAAATAGTAATTATACTTTTTATTCCATTGCTAAGTGCTAGGGATGAGATACACCTAAAGATTCTAAGTCTTCCTTTCTAATCACTTTATCCCTTTTTGTTTTTCTTCTCCAACGATTCCTTCCTTTTCTATGGAATTCTACCTTCCTCTTATATCTTCGGTGGTGGAAAAGATGTCTTCCTTTCTGATCACTTGATCCCTTTTTGTTTTCTTCTCCAATGATTCCTTCCTTTGCTATAGAATTTTACCTTCCTCTTATATCTTTGGTGGTAGAAAAGATGTCTCCCTTCAATGTATGCATTTGTTCTAGTACATGCTCAATTCGTTTATCTTAATTTAAATAGTAATTATACTTTTTTATCTTATCGCTAAGTGCTAGGGATGACATACACTTGTAGATTTCGAGTCTTCCTTTCTAATCACTTCATCCCTTTTTGTTTTATTCTCTGATGATTCCTTCCTTTGCAATGGAATTCTACCTTCATTAGGGGAAATTTACATAAAAAATGTGCCTCGTAAGGATGACATCATCACCTTTTTGAGTTACCAAAAATCAATTAAAAGATAGCGTCAATTGTTACGGTGACATCATCCAAAATAAAGATAAAATTATTTATTTTATAAAATAAAACTTTATAGAATCCTATGAATTAACTCGTGATGGTTAATTTAACTCTACGTATCCAATTCTATCTCATTCATCTTTCTAAATGTAAAATATTCTTTTTATTTTTTAGATTTATATTCTTAAGTTTTATTATAGAAATTATTATGTTTTTTTTTAAATATTTTCATTCTTAAAACTAAAAAATTAATAAAAAGCATTTCAAAAATATTGTAACAAAACTTTTTTTAAAAATATTTAAAATCATAAAACTTGTTATAAAAATATTTAACATAATAAATCTAAATCTATAATATGGAACTTGATTTAATATATAAAATTTATATAAAATAAAATATTAAGTATAAAATAAAATATCTAAAGTTACTTGTACTTTTCCACTATTTATAACACTTATAAACGTGTTTATTTAAATTAACTACATAACATAATAAATCTAAATCTATAAAATCACAAATTTAAATATATAAAATCATAAATCTATAATATGAAACTTGATTTAATTACGCTGATAAGTGTTATATAGTCGCATTGGGGTGGGGATCAGAGCACTCATTTTTTCTTACGTAAATTTATAAGAAAAAAATTAAAATAACAAAAAGGAAATAAAAAATAAAACTTAAGAAATACAAAAATAAAACCAAAAAAGAAATTTGGAAAAAATAAAATTAAAATAAAAAAAGAAATTAAAACCATTGAAGGAGAAAAAGCTGAAAAAATCACACAAAACAATTGAAAGGAGAAAAGTTGGAGAAAATCACCAAAAATATCAAACCAATAAAAATGAAAAATTAAAATTGATGGAAGAAAAAAAAAAGTGAGAAAATCAAGTAAACTATGGAAAATAGATATTCATTGACTACTTTATATATATATTTTTAAATATAAATATACTAGTAGATAAATTTTATATAAAATAAAATATTAAGTATAAAATAAAATATCTAATGTTACTTTTACTTTACCATTTTTTAAATAAAAACAAATAATCAAGAATAGAAAGTGAACTGGAGTTTTTTAATAAATTATAATAGAAATATATGTTAGCACTTTTTTTTTTTAAATGAACTTGAGTTTAACATTTTTAAACTAAAAAATAAAAAATTAAGAAAAAAAAGATCTAAAATGAAAAAGTGAACCTGACTTTGTCAATAAAAATATGTGTTACCACTTTTAAAAAAATAATGGACTTGAGTTTTCTAAGGAATTATAATAGAAACATGTGTCCCCACTTAACTCATGTAGTAAATTAATTTATAGTTTTTTATATTTAAATAATTTGTATTATTTAAGATAATTTTTGCTTTCTTAGAGTTCCTTAGGAGACCCATTTTTTATTTAAATTTCCCCTAATGCCTCTTATATATTTGGTGGCGGAAAAAATGCCTCCCTTCAATGTACACATTTGTTCCGGTACATGCTCAATTCGTCCATCTTATTTTATATAGTAATTATACTTTTTTATCTAATTGCTAAGTGCTAGGGATGGGATACACTTGAAGATTCTGAGTCTTCCTTTCTGATCAATTTATCCCTTTTTGTTTCCTTCTCTGATGATTCCTTCCTTTGCTATGGAATTCTACCTTCCTCTTATATTTTTGGTGGTGGAAAAGACGTCTCCCTTTAATGTACGCATTTGTTCTAGTACATGTTGGATTTGTCTATCTTAATTTAAATAGTAATTATACATTTTTATTTGATTGCTAAGTGCTAGGGATGGGATACACCTGAAGATTCTGAGTCTTCCTTTCTGATCACTTTATCCCTTTTTATTTTATTCTCCAGTGATTCCTTCCTTTGCTATGGAATTCTACCCTCCTCTTATATCTTCAGTGGTGGAAAAGACGTCTCCCTTCAATGTACACATCTTTTTTGGTACATGCTCGATTCCTTATCTTATTTTAAATAGTAATTATACTTTTTTATCTAATTGCTAAGTGCTAGGAACAAGATACACCTAAAGATTTTGAGTATTCCTTTCTAATCACTTTATCCCTTTTTGTTTTCTTCTCTGATGATTCCTTCCTTTGCTATGGAATTCTACCTTGCTCTTATATCTTCGGTGGTGGAAAAGAAGTCTCCCTTCAATATACACATTTGTTCTGGTACATGCTCGATTCATCTATCTTATTTTAAATAGTAATTATACTTTTTTATCTGATCACTAAGTGCTAGGACGAGATACACCTGAAGATTATGAGTCTTCATTTCTGATCAATTTATCCCTTTTTTCTTTCTTCTTCGATGATTCCTTCCTTTGCTATGGAATTCTACCTTCCTCTTATATCTACGGTGGTGGAAAAGATGTCTCCCTTCAATGTACACATTTTTCCTCGTGCATGCTCGATTCATCTATCTTATTTTAAATAGTAATTATACTTTTTTATTTGATTGCTAAGTGCTAGGGACGAGATACACCTAAAGATTCTGAGTCTTCCTTTCTAATCACTTTATCCCTTTTTGTTTTTCTTCTCCAATGATTCCTTCCTTTTCTATGGAATTCTACCTTCCTCTTATATCTTCGGTGGTGGAAAAGATGTCTTCCTTTCTGATCACTTGATCCCTTTTTGTTTTCTTCTCCAATGTTTCCTTCCTTTGCTATAGAATTCTACCTTCCTCTTATATCTTTGGTGGTAGAAAAGACATCTCCCTTCAATGTATGCATTTGTTCTAGTACATGCTCAATTCATCTATCTTATTTTAAATAGTAATTATACTTTTTTATCTGATTGCTAAGTGCTAGGGACAAGATACACCTAAAGATTTTGAGTCTTCCTTTCTAATCACTTCATCCATTTTTGTTTTATTCTCTGATGATTCCTTCCTTTGCTATGGAATTCTACCTTCATTAGGGGAAATTTACATAAAAAACGTTCCTCCTAAGGATGACATCATCTGTGATGCCCCGCCATGCAACCCTAGGGGAAGTTGCAAACTACTAAACAAATGCACAATTTTTTTTTGTTTAATTACAAATACATGTATGATCACAACACAAAGCCAACAATCCCCTAAGGTGATGAGACAAATATTATTTGAAAATATGAATTAAAACAACATGCATGAAATGAAACTTAACAACATTCACTTAACTAATTAAAGCACATACATTCCATACATGGGATTTTCATTAAGACCATGAGATCCTTCATGGTTACCAATGATAGAAGTTATATAATTACAATTACATCTCTCATTCCCAGAATGAGGTAAATCATTAACATGATTGTTTATTACAATTTCCTCCTTGATAACAAAGAGGGGTAAATAAAATACAAGAGCTACCAACATAAATGAAACCAAGGTAGCAACTGGATCCCACAAGCTCTCTAACACGAAAGTCTCATCCACATAAGCCAATGCCAAAACAACGGAGTAAGGTGCACGTTCCACCCAACCAAGTGATACCTGAAGGCTCACCCCCCGTGCTAGGAGATAGTAACAAGGGTTTCAAGTCAAGACCAACAACCTCTAAACATAGGCAACATGACTCAACTGAAAAAGGATACGAACATTGCATCACATGACACAAAGGTTACAATGCTTCCATATTTGAAGTAAATAATCACATCACAAATGCAAACATAACGTTGACTTAGGAGAAGTGTCATCACAATGTCGCATGGGATATCCTGGAAAGTCTTCCTAGGTCTCGGCCCCCATCTCGAGATATCCTAGTAACCTCTAATGACTCCTGGCCCCACATGCAACCCAATGCGGAATCAGTTATCTTTCGAAGGGATAAGATAATGATCTTGCCATTCCAGGCCTTCTCATCTCATCCCAAGTGTATACAAGCACATCCCAACTGTATACAAGCACTTGCATCCATGAGCGAGGCAAAATTAATCTTTTTAAATGTCGGTACCACCTATGCTAATTAATTGGTTTAAGTTTTCACTGAATTAACCAACTTACATTGAGATCTCCTGGCACCACTTTGTGTGCCAGCCCTCAATGCAAGCCACTTCTCTAAGACAACACGTGGAACTATGCCACCACCAAAGGGTACTCAAGTACGACCTAGGGATAATGAATCCCTAAACATGACATGAAGTAGACAAAACCCGCCCAAGATAATTAGATATAACACTGGATGCACGTACGCACTACCCATGGCAAACAAGGTTGATTGACATGCTAACAACCCCAAAACACATAAAGACAATTCAATCTAGAAGACTTACGAGATCTGACTCAAAACCCAACAAGAATAAGCACCCCATGACGAAAGAAAGCTTGCAAACAATATAAGGAAATCTACCTTCGAATTTCGTAAATCCAATCATTCATCTCATTAGTGCATGTAAACAATTTAAATAAACTATGTTCTTGCACAATCACATAAGGGTTTGAATGTTCGTTTGATTCTTGTTGACGCAATACACACAATATCTTTAAATCAATTTTCTTTTGATAGCCAATGATTTCCCATAACCCAATTTTCATTTATCCCTTAACAAATACCTCATTATAATTTAAATATTCCTTTCTTTTAGAAAATAAATCACATTTAAAAATACATATATATTTAAAATAAATAAATAAATATAATTAATATTTAAAAGTGCATGATAATTACTTAAGCATTTATTAAAATATATTATACACATATTATAATATATATATTATATAATAATATTAAATTATTATATATAACATATATATTAAAATATATATATAAATTATATTTTAATTGACAAAATAAAATATTGAAAACAAATTTCATATTATATATATTAAATATAAAACATATAATATAAAATATGTTATATGTTTTATATTTAATAAATATAATAAATGAAATTTAAAAAAGTAAATTTCATAACCAAACGCCATCCACACTTAGGGTTCGGTCGTGCCCTGTTTGAACGGGGGACGCAACCCCCATGAATGGGGGTGGTGGCCTGTGTAGGTAGCGACGACGCTGCCTCCATAGGCGGCCATCGCCATTCTTGGGGCGGGCGAGGGTTTAAACCCTCCCACAATACACTTAGCCCATCCTTTAAAACAAATCCGCCATGCAGATTTTCACACGCTGACGACTGGAAAAAATGAAAATTCTGGGTAAAACCTAGAACAGTAAAAAAAAACACAGTTTCATATTATTTCAAATGTTTTGGTATAAACAACTTACAAATAAATATATGTATATATTTATATATATATACATATATATATGTATATATTTATATATATATACATATACATAGTCATAATAAATGACTGTGAAAATACTTATTTTCCATACCCAGATTGTGCAAATGCACAATCTGAGAATTACAATACTTTGCCATTGAAATTGCAAGATTTAACACAATAAAATAAAGATTTCTCACAATTTGAATTGAGATTTTTCCAAGCAAATACACTTTCATAGAAAACCATTGAATTTCCATGCTTGTTTTCAAGATTTTCATAGATAGTTTTCATTTTTTTTTTTTTTGGTTTTCACTAAGTTTGAAAGTTCTTTTGTTCAAGTTCAAATGAAGATCTTCTCATGGGTTTTCAATCAAAGTTTGAATTCCATTAATAGATCGAACCATTTCAAACAAAAAGCAATAGGATTTTAAAATGAGATTGCATAATAAGAAAAGCATGGAACCTTTTGTTTTTCTCCAAGCTATTTGAATCCTTCAATGGAGGTTGCTCTCCTTCAAATTTTGCTTCAACCAATCTTTCCAATCCTTCTTCAAAAAATTCTCCAAGAATTCCCAAGTTTCTTATTGCTCTCCAAAATTACCAAATTCTAAAAAAGATAATTCAAAAAAAGAAAATGCATTTCCTTATGCCCTTCTCCAAATTGTCAAACCCCTAATTTGGGTTCACCCACCAAAAGTTATTGCAAACTTAGATATTTTCTTTTTTTTGAAAATTAATAAAACAATTCTATTTCCCATTTCAAATGCATAATAATTATTTAAAACAAAATTCTATTTGCACCCCAAATGTCAATTAAATTTCCTTTTATCCACAAAATTGAATTTGGCAATTGCATTTAACAAAAAAAATCATTTTTAATTTTATTTCAAGAGGAATGCAAGGCAATTACTATTTTTTTGATTTGCCACAATATCTATTAATGCTAACACAATTGAACTAATTTAATTAATCAAAAATAAATCTAATTCATGATTAGATCATTTTATTGATTGAATTAAATTAATTAATTAATTAATAAGCACTCTTCTATGAATTTTGGCAATAAGTTTAAATAAAGCAAACACCATTTCACTAGGAAATTTAATCATGCAAGCAAGGAGAGATGAGACGACAAGAAAATAACTTATCCCAACTAACAACCCAACGACCCACTATGGCTAGGGTGATGTCACGACACAGAAACCCAATCTACTATCTCCCAATCATTTTTCGTTGAACAATGGACATGCTCAGACCTGCGAAATCAGGTGGAGTCAATGTCTTGTACCTGCATCCTGCACACAACACGAGTGTCGAACATGCATATATATATAAATATTAAAACACACCGTGAAGAGGAAGTCGCAGAATCATAGGGCACTCATATACGAGTGATGTGATCTCGTCCCCTTCACCAATACAATATCGCTAACTGACACCTCTAATCATCAATGGTATAATCAAAGCATAAAGCATCAATAATTCACATACTTGCTAATTTAATCCATAACATTAAACAATAATATCATCTAATTAAAGTACCATCACATCATAACATAATGTTTACATCGCTTAACAATTAGCAGTCAAAAGTAATCAAGTTTATAACCAATGTGCTGACAAAGCAAAAAACATATATAACAAACATTGCTCGATCAAAGAACAAAATGGAGGGGTGTTACATCATCACCTTTTTGAGTTACCAAAAATCAATTAAAAGATAGCATCAATTGTTACGGTGACATCATCCAAAATAAAGATAAAATTATTTAGTTTATAAAATAAAACTTTATAGAATCCTATGAATTAACTCGTGATGGTTAATTTAACCCTACGTATCCAATTCTATCTCATTCATATTTCTAAATGTAAAATATTCTTTTTATTTTTTAGATTTATATTCTTAAGTTCTATTATAGAAATTATTATGTTTTTTTTTAAATATTTTCATTCTTAAACCTAAAAAATATATAAAAAGCATTTCAAAAATATTGTAACAGAACTTTTCTTAAAAATATTTAAAATCATAAAACTTGTTATAAAAATATTTAACATAATAAATCTAAATCTATAATATGGAACTGATTTAATATGTAAAATTTATATAAAATAAAATATTAAGTATAAAATAAAATATCTAAAGTTACTTGTACTTTTCCACTATTTATAACACTTATAAACATGTTTATTTAAATTAACTACATAACATAATAAATCTAAATCTATAAAATCATAAATTTAAATATATAAAATCATAAATCTATAATATGAAACTTGATTTAATTACGCTGATAAGTGTAATATAGTCGCATTGGGGTGGGGATTAGAGCACTCATTTTTTCTTATCTAAATTTATAATAAAAAAAATTAAAATAACAAAAAGGAAATAAAAAATAAAACTTAAGAAATAAAAAAAATAAAACCAAAAAAGAAATTTGAAAAAAAAATTAAAATTAAAACAAAAAAAAGAAATTAAAACCATTGAAGGAGAAAAAGCTGAAAAAATCACATGAAACAATTGAAAGGAGAAAAAGTTGGAGAAAATCACCAAAAATATCAAACCAAGAAAAATGAAAAATTAAAATTGATGGAAGAAAAAAAAAAGTGAGAAAATCAAGTAAACTATGGAAAAGAGATATTCATTGACTACTTTATATATATATATATTTAAATATAAATATACTAGTAGATAAATTTTATATAAAATAAAATATTAAGTATAAAATAAAATATCTAATGTTACTTTTACTTTACCATTTTTTAAATAAAAATAAATAATCAAGAATAGAAAGTGAACTAGAGTTTTTTAATAAATTATAATAGAAATATATGTTAGCACTTTTTTTTTAAAAATGAACTTGAGTTTAACATTTTTAAACTAAAAAATAAAAAATTAAGAAAAAAAAATCTAAAATGAAAAAGTGAACTTGACTTTGTCAATAAAAAAAAATATGTGTTACCACTTTTAAAAAAAAATAAACAATTTGAGTTTTCTAAGGAATTATAATAGAAACATGTGTCCCCACTTAACTCATGTAGTAAAGTAATTTATAGTTTTTTATTTTAAATAATTTGTATTATTTGAGATAATATTTGCTTTCTTAGAGTTCCTAGGAGACCCATTTTTTATTTAAATTTCCTAATGCCTCTTATATATTTGGTATGGAAAAATGCCTCCCTTCAATGTGTACACACATTTGTTCGCAGACATGCCTCGACTGGGTCCATCCATTATATAGTAATTATACTTTTATCTCTGGGATTGTTATGCTAGGATGGATACACTTGAAGATTCGAAGCCTTTCCGGGATCAATTTATCCCTTTTGTTTCTTCTCCTGATGATTCCTTCCTATATGGAATTCTACCTTCCCTTATATTTCTGGCTGAGTATATCTCCCTTTAATATACATACACATTTTTCTAGTACATGTTGGATCACCTATCTTAATTTAAATAGTAATTATACATTTTTATTTGATTGCCAAGTAGGGATGGGATACACCTAAAGATTTCGAAGTCTTCTTTCATCATCACTTTATCCCTTTTATTTTATCTCGATGATTCCCTCCCTTTACAGTGGAATTCTACCTCCTCTATATCTTCAAGTGGTGGAAGATGTCTCCCTTCAATGTACACATCTTTTGGTACATGCCTCCTCATCTGCTTATCTTATTTTTTAAATAGTAATTATACCTTTTTATCCGATTGTTAAGTGCTAGGAACAAGATACACCTAAAAGATTTTGAGTATTCCTTTCCTGACACTGACCGCTTTTTGTTTCTTCTCCTCGGGATGATTCTTTCCTTTACATGGAATTTCTACCTTCCTCTTATATCTTCGGTGGTGGAAAAGAAGTCTTCCTTCAATGTACACATTTGTTCTAGTACATGCTCGATTCATCTATCTTATTTTAAATAGTAATTATACTTTTTTATCTGATCGCTAAGTGCTAGGGATGAGATACACCTAAAAATTATGAGTCTTCATTTCTGATCAGTTTATCCCTTTTTTCTTTCTTCCCCGATGATTCCTTCCTTTGCTATGGAATTCTACCTTCCTCTTATATCTACGGTGGTGGAAAAGATGTCCCCTTCAATGTACACATTTTTTCTGGTGCATGCTCGATTCATCTATCTTATTTTAAATAGTAATTATACTTTTTTATTTGATTGCTAAGTGCTAGGGACAAGATACACCTAAAGATTCCGAGTTTTCCTTTCTAATCACTTTATCCCTTTTTGTTTTTCTTCTCCAATGATTCCTTCTTTTCTATGGAATTCTACCTTCCTCTTATATCTTTGGTGGTGGAAAAGACGTCTTCCTTTCTGATCACTTGATCCCTTTTTGTTTTCTTCTCCAATGATTCCTTCCTTTGCTATAGAATTCTACCTTCCTCTTATATCTTTGGTGGTAGAAAAGACGTCTCCCTTCAATGTATGCATTTGTTCTAGTACATGCTCAATTCGTCTATCTTATTTTAAATAGTAATTATACTTTTTTATCTGATTGCTAAGTGCTAGGGATGAGATACAACTGAAGATTTTGAGTCTTCCTTTCTAATCACTTCATCCCTTTTTGTTTTATTCTCTGATGATTCCTTCCTTTGCTATGGAATTCTAGCTTCATTAGGGGAAATTTACATAAAAAACGTGCCTCCTAAGGATGACATCATCACCTTTTTGAGTTACCAAAAATCAATTAAAAGATAGCGTCAATTGTTACGGTGACATCATCCAAAATAAAGATAAAATTATTTATTTTATAAAATAAAACTTTATAGAATCCTATGAATTAATTCATGATGGTTAATTTAACTCTACGTATCCAATTCTATCTCATTCATCTTTCTAAATGTAAAATATTCTTTTTATTTTTTAGATTTATATTGTTAAGTTCTATTATAGAAATTATTATGTTTTTTTTAATATTTTCATTCTTAAAACTAAAAATTTATATAAAAAGCATTTCAAAAATATTGTAACAGAACTTTTCTTAAAAATATTTAAAATCATAAAACTTGTTATAAAAATATTTAACATAATAAATCTAAATCTATAATATGGAACTTGATTTAATATATTAAATTTATATAAAATAAAATATCTAAAGTTTGTTTTTTAAATAAAAGTGGCTAAGCCACTAAACATTTTATTAATAAGGAAATAGTTTACAAGCCCTAGTTCATAAGGAGCATACTGGTAGGAAAGAACCAAGGAAGAAAACCTCTGGTTATAGCTCTAAAAAAAGATAGAAAAAATAAACCTAGAACCCCAACCAAACCCACAAAGAAACCCCAACCAAAGTGAATGGATATACTTTAACACATAGCCCCCCAAAGAACCCCCCCACAAAATAAAGACCCAGTACAAAATACAAAAGCTTGGTACCAGAGACTAGAGCAAGTTATTTTTCCTTATCAGGTGGCAAGCTGAAACCAACATCATAGTATGACAATGGAAGAAAATGTTCCCAAGAGATTTTCACTTTTTTCTTCGGAGGGAGAGAAGAAACATTGTTATAAGACCTAACAACAATAATAAGCAGAAAGTGCAATGCCAAAAATAAATTTACACTAGCATATAGGACCTCAGGAGGAAGATTATCCATAAGTTGATTGCACCTCGAGATAGTTTCCACAGAATTACCATACACAATTCCTAACCTGAAAACCATAAGAAGATCTCCAAAACAACCATTAGAAAGAAAATAATTCTTATGAATAAACCCTACAATGGGAAAGGAACCATGATCTAAAATGTACAAATTTAAGGCTTCATGGAGATCCGAAACAGATATCTAATCAGGAAGCACAAAATTGTTAGCAATAATAAGAACCCATTCAACATCCAGGAGAACATCCAATGTAATAGTGATGAAACAAGATAAAATCTCAACAGTAGAAGCAATTGGATTTTCTAAAAAGTGGAATAGCCGACTCCATCAACCCAAACATGAGTTATGATCAGCTGAAGCCCAAAAAATTGAATCCAAATTAGTAGTCCAATAGCTGCCAAAGACCCAATATGAAGCATACCAAAGAGCTGCCAAATATGGTTAGAGACACTAAAAGAGAAAGAGAAGCATGAGACAAGCATATAAACTACCAATTTTGACATTCACATGGAATTTCCAAGATAGTTCGAAACCCTTCAATCCACTGTCGAGCAACAATAACCAACGTTAGAGAAAATATTTGGCATCAACAGTAAAAACTTATATATAATAAATCTACGAATTGCAAAGCTTGCATCACGTGACCAAAAAATTAGACCAAAGCCACGAAGAAAATTCTTCTCTTCAACATTGCTTGCAGGGAAAAGAAGGGAGACAAAACAATGTACGATGGCACAGCCATTGACAAAAACAAAAATAAAACTTCCAATAAAAACCAGCATGATCCCACAAAAAAGGAGATAGCCCAGTATAGTACCATGAAAAAAAAACTCACAATGAAGAATGCATGATAACCATGAACTATGTGTAAAGAGGTGCACCCAAGAAACAAAACAGATTACCAACCAAACTAAGGAAAACTAAACAATGGAGGCAAAGACCCATGTGAAGTAGAAAAAAAAAACAAATATGAAGGAGCAAGACATGAAGAGAAGACAACCAAAACACCCAACACATGGAGTAGAGAATCCAAAAGAAAATTACCCATGAAATGCAAACCAACCAAAAACCAACACATAATTAATGCATTTGAGGAAGATCCTCTTTGTTAAAAACTTTATACTGAAGTTGTTCATCTATTTCCTTGTTAGCCAAAAAGTCTGCCATAACATTTTCTTCTCTATAAACATGAGATACCGAATAGGAATTGAACCAACTCAGTTTTAGGAGAACTTTATCTAACAAATACTGTAAATGCCAAACCTAGGTCTTTTGATTACTAATTGCATGGAAAATAACCATTGAATCTCCTTCAATAATTAAGGAATGAATATGAAGAGCCCTTGTGAGATCCAATCCCAAACTCAATGCCTCCAATTCAGCCTTATTATTTGTGCCAAGAGGAAGTATCTTACAGGCAGCTTTAACAATGTTTGCATTTGAGTCCACTAAAACTGCACCAACCCCAGATTTACTAGGGTTGCCCCTTGAGGCCCCATCATAGTTTAATTTGAAAAAGTTAGCAGGAGGAGGCATCCATTTAGACTCACTTCGTGCCAGTAATTTATCCACCTTGCCTAAAAAGGACCCATGGAAGGGAAAATATTTGAGCAAGGACCAATTTTTAACAACAAATCCATCCCAATTTGAGAAAAAATTTAAACTTTCCAATTTTTTTAAAGATATAAGATTTAATCACTTCAAAAATTGAGGATTCAAGACTAAGAAGCATTTCTTCTAAAGAAGAGCCTTTATTTTGAAAGATTTTTTTGTTCCTCTCATTCCAAATTTTCCAGATTATTAGTGAAGGTGTTGCTTTCCAAAGACAATGAAAAAAGGACGAGCTATTCAATAAAGGCCAAGGTTTAAACTGTAGAGACAAGGAAGGACAAACCAAAGAACACCAACCCAATTTAGCATAAGCCCAATACCAACATTGCATTACAAAAGGACACAAAACAAAGAGGTGATCCACTGATTTAATGAAGTAGCCACAAAAAACACAAGGGAAGATAGTCACAATGCCCAATTTGTCAAGTCTTTCGGTAGTAAAAACTCTCTCATTTACTACAATCCAAGCAAAAGCACCCACCTTTGGGATACAAGCATCATCCCAGAATAGGGCGTGGGGAAGATCACAACTATTTAGAGATTCCACAAGTGAATTGTATCCTTCTTTGACTGAATAATTCCCTGAATTTGATTTTGTATAAATTAGGGTGTCATCTTTGTCTGAGAAAAAAATGGACCTTTTTTCCATCTCTTTTGTATAGGCTTCCTTAACAGATAAAGAAATATCAAACTCATCAATAGAGTTCCATGAAACAACGGGAATGGAATCAATGAATACAACATTAAAGTAATCAGCCACATAGGGACCCCAAGCATTTTTAAGCAAATCCATTAAATTACCCCAATCCAAGAGGGAAAACATAGAAGGATAGCCATTCAAAACATCCTCCCAAAATTTAGCTTTTCTACCATTGTGAATCAACTAGGAGAGGTGGGGGAGGATCACCGATCTACAGGAAGATATAAAGTTCCACATTGCAAAACCACCAGGAAGAGAAGAGGCCCTTAAAATGATCTCCCTAGGGTAAGAATACAAATATTTAGAAAATAGTAATTTACCCCACCTAGAATCCAGATTTTGATATAGTTTCCAAGTGAGCTTTACACCTAAGGCAACATTTTGGAACTTGAGATTTTGAATTCTCGTACCACCAAGATCCTTGGGCAAGAAAAATTTGTCCCAAGCAATAAGGGGAAGTTTTTCTTTGCCCCCCACATTGTCATTCCACAAGAAAGAATGCAAAATTGAATTTAGTTGATTTAAGGTGGAGCAAGGAATCTTTAAAACTGACATCATGTAAATTGGAATTACATTAAGTACCGATTTGATCATTTGGATCTTTCCAGCAAGGGAAAGCCACTTGTGCTTCCAAGGAAAAATTTTGTCCTTAATCAACTTGTAGACTCTATCCCAAAAACATCCAAGATATTTCTAGCAAAGAATGGAATACCAAGATAAGAACAAGGTAAGGAGCCCATAGAGAAGCCCCAAAAGCTTATTAGCCTGCTTTGAATGAAATTCGGTACATTGAGTAGAAATATTTTTGATTTAACTAGATTGATCCTTTGCCCAGAGACCAAGGAGAAATTTGTTAGAATTCTCTTGATTGCCTTGGCTTCAGGAATAGAGGCATGACCAAAAAGCAAAGTGTCATTAGTAAAAAGGCCATGTGTTTGAGGAGACTACAAATTTGGAATTTTGATTCCTTTCCAGAGGTTTAACCGACTTTCCCTTTTAATTGACCAACTTAAGCCTTCAACCATAAGGATGAAAAGGAAAGGTGACAATGTGTCACCCTGTCTAATACCCCTTGAAGAAGAGAAAAAACCACATGAGGAACCATTTACCAAAACTAAGAACCTTACTGAGGAGATGCAGGAATAAATCCACTTAATCAAATTTTTTGAAAAACCCAACTTGCATAAAACAGCAAGAAGAAAATCCCAATTGACCCTATCATAAGCTTTCACCATGTCTAATTTTAAGATCATGGCAAGGATCTTGAGTACCTTTATCGAATGCAGAATTTCATGAAACACAATTGCACCCTCAAAAGTTTCTCTCCCAAGGACAAAACCACCTTGCTCTTCAGAGATAATTGAAGGGATGATCTTGGCAAGGTGTATAGAAATA
>VDFB02382347.1:0-33691 GCA_007258455.2 Sequoia sempervirens | reverse complement strand
TTGTCTCATTCATAGTATATGCCTCCTAGTTATCCGCTTTGTATATACCCAGTGCTACTAGTTATTGAAATTGAATGTGTAAAAAGAAACAATCACAACCACATAAAGTATGAATTCATGAACATGACAAACCATTATAGATTGCATCGTTTATAATTCTTTGTTAAATGGAAGTTATGTTCAGATCAATAGTTACGTGTCAACCAGCGTAGTTATTGCAATTGAATGTGCAAATAGCAACAATCACAACCACAGAAAATATGAATTTATCCACATGACAAACCACTAGAGATAGCATAGTTTAGAATTCTTTGTTGAAACGAAGTTTAGTCCCGATCAATAGTTATTTGTCAAGCCAGTGTTGTTCTAGCAATGACTTCATCAATAAAACAATCAATATTCTTATCAGAAGATCCACCTTTCACCACTGCTTTCTTTGCTAATATCTGCCATTGCAAAGCATTCTTCCGCAACTCCAAACCTTTATCACTTTCCATAATTTTCTTAATAGATTTCTCCACCTTATCCCTCCCAACTAGCCCATCGCCTATTTTATTCAGTCTTATCCCAGTCTTCCACACCTCCTCAATATACTTAGAGTTTGTTGTTTGATCGCTCCACTGAGAAATAGTTAGGACAGGTAACCCTGAGCTGAGGCTCTCTAATGTAGAATTCCATCCGCAGTGTGTAACAAACATACTCACTGAAGGATGATTAAGCACTGCCATCTGTGGACACCATGGCACAACTAGCCCTTGATCTTTAGTTTCCTCAAGGAAACCCTCTAGAAAATCATGTACACTGTTATTTTCTTCTTTGTTATCATTGGAACGAATCACCCACAAAAAGGAATGCTGACTGGCCTTCAGCCCAAGGGCTATTTCTATAATCTGCTCCTTGGAAAGGATGGCTTAACTGCCAAAGGAAACATATACAACACTAGAGGCTTCCTTTGTATTGAGCCACTCTATACAGTTTTCTGCTTTCCAAAGATGTGTGCCCACGTCTTGGTCTTGTGGAATGTTTCCATCAAGGAAACCCAAGGGAACAAGAGGGCCTATGGTTCTTATTGGAACGATTGAATCCATGGATTGTATCTCTGCCGTTTCAAGTTCATTGAAGGAGTTTCCTAGTATCCATGTGGCTTGAGAAACAGTTCTGAATTGGTCCAGCACTAGTCGCACGAATGATTTATATGGATTTGAAGGCTGTAGAAACGATGGCATATCTGATTGGCATAGTAGTGGAAGCCCTGGTATTGCCATAACATCTCTCCCATTCTCTGCTTCATCTTTTGCTTTCACTAAACAGTAAACACCAACATTATGAAGTGGAAATCAATATTAAAGATTAAGAAAACTGAGAAATATATGCTAATAAATAACAGGAAGAGTTATAATGAACTTTAATACTATTCATATCTAATTACAACATTCCTTTTTTCCAGCTAACCGTCCCATTACAAAAAAATAAAAATTGAAAGAATTTATTTTTGAACAAAATCATTTGCGTTCTCAATTATTTGACCATATACATATTCAAAAATTATGAAAATAATGTAAAATGCATCAAGCTTTCATCTATCTTCGGAACATGAGGAGTGAAGAAAGTACAGTCCGCAATGAATCATCTTGAACTCATTATTTAGAGATAGTCAATTGTGGCCAACGTTAAAGCTTTGTTATTAATAGACACCAATAATTCTCTAAAACATTTTTAGTTTTCAAGTAGACAAAATAGAAAAATGAAAGGTTCTTAAGCAAGATATAACTGTCGTTTTAGAGGACAGTCTTTTCCCTCAGAAAGATAAAGGTCCCAATGTAAAGACTCATCTGAGATTTAGATTTTTGTTAATTTTATAGAAATAAATACTTTTAGAGAACATTTACGAATGATTGATATAATATTATAAGAATCATTTAGTAATATTTTTGTGGATTATAAGTGTTGTTATACAGAATATATCAATATAATCAGACAATTTCTAATTTTAAAACATATTAAACTTAAAATTTCAAAGAAAGCTTATGATCTAAGAAAAATTATCATAACAACAAAAAAAATCTATTTCTAACTTCAAAAAATATTGTATAAATTATAAATCATATCTTAAGAATGAAATTGAAAACATAATTCAATTAAAAAAGCTATTTTCTTAATTGAAAAAAATAAAATTATAAGGTGCCAATAATATCCTAGCAAAATAAGAAAATGGTTTTATAAGCTACAAAGAGTATTCTAACAAAACAAAATATAAACTGTAAATATTAAATGAAAGCCTAAGATAATCTGCAAATATTTGGATTAAGATAAACTTGCCCAATCCTGCGTAAATATGATAATAGATGGAATAAACTGCACAGGACTGCGTCCAGAAAAATGCTGAAGGAACGTTAAACTTATCTGCAATATCAGGAACCCAGTCCAGAAAAGAGTCGTAAACAATACAAGAGACTGTATCACCTTGAGAATTGAGTCTCTCTACCACTTGTTCAATTGAAGGAGCTCCGGCCTTTCTCAACAAATCAATTGTCAGGTCTATATCTTTCGTCTCCTCACCACCAGGAGAAAGCCCATCTGAAATTGTTTCGAATCTGATATCCTGCAAAGCAGTAGTCACATGAGCAGCAGCCCCATCCTGAGCTTTTATCATTTGCTTTCTAACTCTCTCTGTGGTGATGAAGGTTACATGGAGGTTTTTGTAGACAAGCCTCTTGGCAAACTCCATTAATGGATTCATATGTCCTTGGGCTGGGAAAGGGAATACCACTACATGAGGCCGCTTAATTATCTGTTGCTGACCCAATGACCCCATCTTTGAATGCAACTCAGGCTTCACTGCTTCATAATAACACCGCTGCATTGTATTTATAATCAAATTGCAAGGGAATCGTACACCATGTGCACTGTTTTTGTTTTGAGATAAAATGACAAGTAATCTGATGAAAGTGCTTACGTAAATGTTAGAGCTTTGTCTTTCTTCTGGGTATGAACTGAGCCACAAAATGGATCTCTATGTGATGATGTTACGTAAAGAGAATAAAATCGTGGTCAGTGTTATACCATTCAATTGACGGTGCAATATCATGAACGGCGTCCGCTAAAGTTTCGCAAATTTTCACGCATACGAAAGTACATTTTCATTTAAGAAAAAGAGAATATTCCTATTAGTTTATTTGTAATATTCAGATGAAATCGATATTCCTCTTAGAAATTCAGATATGCCCATTTATGTCGGCTAACATGTCGGCATGAAGGGACTAAAAGTAGAAGTAAATGGATTCATGTGCAGTGTTTCTTAAATATTTTAAGAAGAGATTGTGGAAGATGTTGAAAATAATATTATATATAATAATTATAAATATTTAATGGTATCAGGTAAATTCACTGTCTAACAATTTATCGTGGGAAAATTCACTGTCAATAATTCACAACCGGAAAATTCACTGCCATGACAAATTCACCTCAAAGAAAATTTACCGCCACAGAAAATTAATTGCAAACTTTTAATGCAATGAGTTTTCCACAGTGGTGACTTTTCCTTGAGGCCAATTTGTCATGGAGGTGAATTTTCTTGTGGTGAATTTTTGGTGGTGAATTTTCTGACAGTGAATTGCTGGCCATGAATTTTCCTAAAGCCATATTTAATTTAGTGTGTTATTTGTAGTCTTTGGTAATAGATGGGATGGTTAAGTCGTTGGAAAATATAGCAGATTTGATTCTTCTCAATCTAATTTTATATGGATTGAGGGTAGTTCATGTTGACGAAAGTTATAATGGTATGTGTTAGGACTTCACTTTGCATGTCCCACCAAATATTAATTATTTCTTATCGAACTCTTAGAAATATACAGTTAAATTCTTTTGAAAAATAGATCATCTTAGATTAGGTAATCTAATCATTTTATTCTCTCTAAATTGCCAACATCTTAGATCATGTTCATTAAAAAAAACCAATATCAATCACATAAATTTCTCAATTCATCAATGCACACATTGAATTCTCATTTCTATAATTAAAAACTATAACAATATGTTGTTTTATGAATAGAGATTCAATACAAAATTTTAAATTATATAAAATAATAATAATGTTAATTAACTTTTATTTTAAATTCTTACTAGTAATTAGTTCCATCAATTAATGTATTTTAGTTAAGGATATATGTGAACATTTTTTTTTTTAAATTCTATTATAAATGTGTACTAGATTAATTTTTTTTTAATTTTAATAAAATTAATTAAAAAAAGAAATTCACTTAAGATTGTGGCATACATTAATCTATTTATATTAAGAATTATTTATTTATTTAACTATATGTTAAGATGTTTTTTATAAATTAATTATAATCTATTTGTATTAATAATTAGATATTAAATTTTTTTGTAACTATGAAAAGAAAAATAAGATTTCCTTAGGATTAATTTGGGTTAATAAGATAAGTTTAATTTATTTTCTTCAAAGGAGTAATATGAAGAAAATCACATTGCATAACATACACTCCTCAACATAATTTATCTACGGAGAGGATGAATAGGATGTTGTAGGAGTATTAGTAATATGCCCTATGGAGTTAGATTGGAATATTCATTTTGGGTAGAGGTGGTTAGCACAACATGTTACATAATTCACTATTCTAAAAAATTAGTACTTCATGATAAACCCTCATGGTCATTTAGATGGGTAAGAATCACTCACTTTAACATCTTCATGTGTTTAAGAAGAAGTTATTGATGTTGGGTTATAAATCTATGAAATATAACTTCATCAACTAAATTAGTGATGTGAAACAAACATTGGGATCTTGTGACTAGGAAACTTCTACATAGTCAAAATTTAATTCTAAAATAGGTCAAACATTTTTTTATAGTTAAAAAAAAAAATGAAAGTGCAAATTTTATGATGTAGTAACATATAAAGATGATAGAATTGCACCTACGACTAAATCAAAGGTTTGGGATAGGCTAGATGAGGAGAAAACCTTAGAGAGATCCAAATAGGAAGAACATTCACCTCAACTTTGTGGAGGTCCATGAGGAGCAAAGGAGGAATTAGAGATGTATAACACCCTTAATTTTATATGTATTTTTTCATTGATTATTTACATTGATGAATGCCAATATACGAAAGAGGAAATGTAGGTGGATGCCTATGATTAGTAGAGACTAGTCATTGATGATTAAATGAATGTATTGAAAAAAAATAAAACTTGGGACTAGGTATACCCACAATAGTATGTCCCACTTGTGAGATATTGGAAATTAACTAGGATGAGGAGAAAAAATAGAAACACCTTTGATCAAAGTTTTTTCTCTGAATGAAGGTACCTTCATTGGTAATAGTAATGGGTGAATAGAGATTAATTTTTTAGGTATCATTACAATTTGATATGAACTTGATGGTTATGATACTTATTTTAGGTGTGGAGATTAGAAGAGAGCGTTAATGAATAAATTTTATTTTGATAGACTAAGTATCTTGATTATGGGTTGTAGCATTTTATCATGGTTAGTGGAAAACTAATGAGTACCTATTTTAGAGGGGGGGGCATTATTATTTCGAGGAGTGCTTATCTACATGCCATGAGAGTGAGGATGTTTCATGCTCCTTAAATAAGTGCAATTAGTAATTTGATGCATGTTATGGTATATTTCCAACTAAAAATTCCCCAATTAGTGAGATTCTTAAGTCATTTCATGGCTAATACTAGTTTGTTCATTGGGTACTAATGAATGTATAAAAATATTTATGTGGTACATCAATATACTATATATGTTATTTGGGATTTAATGCCTCAAAGAATGTACACTACTTATTTGAGATTGAGGAGTTTATAGACACAAATTGGATGGGAGATGACTATATAGAATAAAAATTCTATGTCTAATAAAGCCCAAATTTTTCCCAAAATATTTATGCAACGTCTTCCACCCACAATATCATAAATATATTTCTTATTCTAATATATTAAAATAATTCAATTAATTCATATGGCATGCAATCTATGTTTTTGTCTATCTAAAAATGTACTGCTAATTAGTTGGCATATATGTCATTATAATCATTTATGTAGATAATACATGTAGCCTTGGATCTCATAGTGTATTAGAAATATTTATTTAGACAATAACCACTTTATATATTAAATTTTGTGATTTCTTAAATAAATATATATTATTTATTGTTTGGATACACCTAATAGGATATTTATATAACTTTAGTAATATTATACCAACTTAAATAGTAACATGTATAGTGTACTTAATAATTCAAAGTAAAGCTGCAATTTTAATTATTGAGTGTCAAGTGATGAAAATGATGTAACTATATGAATTTAGAGCTTTATCTAAATATAGTTGACATAAGTGAATTTGAAAATATATTGTGTTGTGATTTGACTTCTTGTTTTATTTTTTCTATATTCCTTGTTAGCATGTGGATGACATTAAGACACCTTTAATGAAGTATGTTGAGACAAGTGAATTGAAAAATATGTTGTGTTGTGATTTGAATTCTTCTTTACACTTTTATCATTTTCTATTTGGATCCATTTTATTATGCCATCTTTGTTGTGAACCCTTTGCATATTATTTCTTTCACCTTATATGTCCATGCATTTTAACTTTTTCTATTTACACCTTGTTTATTTTTCACACAAATTCCACTTTCTATCTTTTGTTTCATGTTTTTCTTCCTTACTTGGGCAATATAACTTGAGTAGGCAACACAAGTGGATAAATCAAATAAAGGAAAATGACAATGTGAGATAAAATAAAATGTAGTCAAGGTTGGAGGGTCTAATTAAAGACTATCAAACCTTGTAACAAAATAAAAAACTGTAATTCAACACTTGGCAAAATGAAACAATATAACTCAACACATAACAAAATGAAACACTATAATTCAACACATAATGAAATGAAACATTATAATTCAATACACAACAAAATAAAACACTATAATTCAACACAAAACAAAACAAAATATTATAATTCAACACACATAAAAATAACATAAATAACACAAAAAACTAAATGTTAACTGAACAAATAACTTAAAAACCTTAGAACACACTAGACATCAACTTTTTATTTACAAAATATATATTAAAAATTAAATGGTTTAATCATTAATTAAGTTTAGAGTTTTAGTATTTAATCATATTAAAATTGAAGTAATATTTTTTTAAAAATTCAGGAAGTCTTTGTAAAATCTTTAAGCCATTACCATTAAAATATATGAGATATAATTTAAATCAGTATGATAACAATCTCTGACATTTTTAGTCTTTTTATGTCTTTGTCATAGGGAAGGCTTATGTGGTCTTCTTCGTTTTTTAAAAGCTGTCATGGATGTTTACAGTTTCTAATTTCTTTTTACCTCTACAGTCAGAAGAAGCTTTTAACCAATCCTATAACGTCAGATCCAAAATATTTAGTCATCCGAAGTTATTTTACTTCTATAATCAGGCAAAACATATTCATTGTGCTATGTAATTTTGCTATTGTTGTATTTACGAGTCCATAAATTTAATTGGTAATGCGTTGTGATTGTAAGAAGAATGAGATCAAGTGTTTTCCTACTGTAGATCTCCACCACAGCAGATAACATCCACGTCATATATTCTGTCATGTAACAATCTTCGTTGATCTTCCGTGTATAAGTGAAAAACTGTAGAGAAGCGGCCCCTCTTGTTCTGCAATGGTAGTGTGTTTACGTAAATGCTGCCATAATATCATTTGTCTTGTTGCTGTAAAACGAAAGACAATGCACATGACAATCAGTAGCCTTCACGTTTAACTTATTCACAGAATATGAAACTGTCATGACTTTTTGATTTGGGGAGAGGGATCTTTTGTTGAATATAAATCTATAGAGGGAAGTTTTACTGGGATCGGAAGTCAATAATAATAATTTGATTGTCTTCATATTCGATATTCCATGTTTCTTTTCCTTCAACAATAAATTGTCCTTTCAGTTGAAGAGTATTATTAAATCTATGGTCTGATTTGAAGACAAAAAGAATGTTGACTCTTTATCACTTCAAAACTAAGGACAAATGAGATTATAAAAGCAATGACGTCGGTTGCACAACATGAGGTGAAGAATCTCTTCCGTTTTTCATTAGAACACGGAATATCGACAAAGGCTATTAAATAACAACATATAACGTGGATGGTATCTACTGAGGTGAATATGTTCCGTAGGAGACACTTTATCTCATTTCCATTGCTTAGATTTTTGCAATCACAATATATTAATTAAGGAATTATAAAAGTTACTTAAAACTTTTTAAATAGATTAAAACTAATGTCTAAAGAGTACAAATTTAGTGAGGTTTATTTGAGTGTCAAAATAATCATGAAATCAATACAACATATCATATTAAAATAAAATAAATTAGTCAAATCAAACAAAATCATTTTGACAGAATTAAAGAAACTATAAATATTTAGCAAACATAGAGATGTCTAATTTATGATCTTAGTGTGGTTAACATCAAAGGCTAATTCGTCTAAACAGTCTACAACAAAATTCCATTCTCTACATATATGAATAAAGTTCATATAGACTCAAAATTTCATAAAAGAAAAAAAATCTAATTCACATGAGAATCCATCTCTAAAATTATCCTTTTACAACCCAACTCACATGTTTTCTGAAGAGCCACAAGGAGTGTCCAAGCTTCCCTTTTATTATTAGTGGTGATCCTCGTAGTAGTAGAAAAAATAAGTGAGCCAAACAAACACTATCTTATCCAACTCCACCCATCCCCACAAGACTCAATTTACCATTAGAAGAACCATTAGTATTAATTTTGAAAAATACTCAAAGGAGGAATAGATCATTTATCTACTCTATTCACTTTATTAAAATATTTGAGCCTAGAGGTAGAAGGAATAAATCCAACCTAATGACCCAAATCTATTTATTATAATATTTTAATAACAATGTGATAAAAAGCGTTATCCATAGAACACTTAGCTAACAACTTTTTCTTAATGAGTCCAAAATATTTTGTAAAACATATTGAATAAGACTTTTATGACCATGAAAGATATGAACAATACCCTATGCCATGAAAAGAATAGTAGAAAAAGTAGGACGTCTCAAACTAGTTTAAAACATGGATAAGTAACATGAACAAGAGGATGGTTCTAGATGTGCTAGCATTGTGTCCAAAGACCCTTGGAGAAAGAGCCCTAAAATAAAAGATGAGTGACACACTACTCATTAACATCACAAATAACATATTTGGAGGGACCTTTTAAACCTCTCATTATTATGTTATCTTATATGAAATTTATTTTAAAAAATTACTCATAGAAATAAATTATATTTAGGTGAACAAAATTATTCTAAATTTTTTTTCACCTAGAAAAATATTTGTACATAAATTTTTCATGGTCTAAGATCTAATAACCATGAGAAATTGAATAAAATCCTTGGGAATCATATTCCAAATTAAGAGTGATAGTCCCATCTAAGGAATAACATGGTCACTGGGGAAGAATAGAAGATAGATTTTCCCCATATATTTGATCTCCTCCAAGAGGCCAATAGCTAGAATCCTTCCAAGAATAAATGTGAGATTCCCCCACTAAAAAAATAATATTTGAAGTCAAAAACTTCAGACCAACCAACACCCAAAACATTTACGCATAGGGAGGAATTGAGGGGAAGCAATAATTGGGGGATAGGAATGTTGCTACAAATAGGTGTTTTACCTATCCAGATCATTTTTACATGTTAATTCCACTTAGGTCCTAGGAGGGAATCTTTCTAGATAGTGTTAGTTGTCACTAGATCTTAACTTATCTGTTGACATTTAATGCTTGTCTCCTAAGTCATTTAATATAAATGTTGAGATAGTTATCTCATTATATAGGATTAAGACACATGTCAAGATCTTTTCTAATCCTATCTTACACTTTGCCTTTATAAGCAAGGAATCATTTGTAAATCACTAACAATTTATTTTAGTTGAGTCAGTCTAATATATCACTGCAATCTTGAGTATTGCATATAGGCCATATCTTGCATCCATTATTGTAAATTCATTTTCTTTCTTTTCTTTATTATAGAAGGTTGTTTTTGGTTTTTGTAGGTGATCCTAGAGGCTTGAATCCTTGAGTGACTCTAACATGGTATGAAAGCTTCAAACTTACAAAACCCCTTCTAATATTTGATGATGATTCAAGCTTGAACTTTTGCAGGATGTTCCATGAGGCAAAATGAACCTACGATTGAGTCTAGAAGGCCCAAAAACCCTTATTTTCATATGTAATACTTCATTTTTTTATGCTAGAATTTTTTTTGGTGATTTTTTATTTTCAGCTGACTATCTTAAATTGGCATCCAAATGATTCTCATCAAATATTTTTTTAAATTTGATAGCCAAATGACCACCAGACATACTATCTTAAATTTGATAGTCAAATGACCATTGTAGACACTCAAAATTTGTCGTCACAATTGTCCTATTTTTCATCTATTAATTAAATGGATATTATTATCTATTTAATTAATTAATTTAAATACTTTCTTCTATTCATTCATCAATGCATTTATAAGCATTTATCCATCTGCATAATCAACTATTTACACATTTGTATAATTAGTCATTTATCCATTTCATATTAATCCATTTTGCATTAATCATCAAAATATTCATCCATGAACCTTTATCCATTTACACATTTCATTAAATAACTTAAATACATAATATTATTTAAATATATAAATCCATTTTCATTAAATCAATCATTTAAATTCACAAATCCACTCTAAATACAATTCTGAACCTACATCATATCATAAATCATCTCATTTATCTCTCCTTTAAATCAATTTCAATTAATTTCAATATACATTTCTCCACTTCATTTTCTTATTCCACATCTCTCTCGTAACTTGAATTCACCCTATGAATTCATCTATAAAATCCTTCTCCATTCTCACCAAAAAGCATATACATTTGATTTCAATACATTTGTTTTCGATCAATCATCTCTTCCATTCATTACAGCTTCTTGTTGCACTTGTGCTCTGAGAGCATCAAATGCATAAATCAAGATCATGGTGAATAAGGAAAACAATGGAGCTGATTTTCTTTTGAATGCATGTGTTTTGTGTTTTGTATTGCATAGTTTACATTTTGCACTTGTATTCATTTGGAAAGGCTTTATTGATGTAATATTGGAAATTCTTTGAATCTGGCTATAGTTTCAAGTAGTTTTTAGTTTTTAGCATACACAACCATTATCTACAATCTTTGTTAAATTTGATGACCAAATGACCATCAACAGGTCACTCCAATCTGCTCCCCTCTTCATCAATAGTTTTTAGTTTGCAATCCAACTTCAAATAGCCATAACTTGATTATAGACACTCCTTTTTATGAGATTTTTTTTTATATTTTGGGTAAAATCTCATGCTCTACATAGTAGGGGTTTTTGTTTTTTCTTTTTGTCTCTAAATGTTCCAAAAATTATAGATTATCATGGATGTTAGTGAGCCATTCTTAGTTTAGGAACCTTTGGGGCTTCATTTTTTCTCCTATGGTAACATTTTTGAGTGATTTTTTTTTAAAGTACATAATTTTTTCATTTAATTTTAGTGGTGTGATGAGATTGATCTCATTCTATGTCAAAAAATTTCTTTGATCTTGAGGCCAAATTTGGCATTTGTAAGCAATAAGATCAAGTCTACTTCATTGTTTTTGGGAATTGGCACATGTAATCACACTAACTCTAAAATGCCACATTGTATTATTGGGGGGTTATCATGATTGAATAATTATGGGGTAATCTTGTTCTTTTATTGGTTTGATCCTCTTGATTTGTCTATTGTGCAATAAAATTTGAGAAGTTTATCATGGATATCACATTGCATCCATTAATGATTGAATTGAATATGGAATTATAAGGCTTGGTGATATGGTATGATGAGGAATTTTAAATAGCTTAACCTCTTTCCCTACTTCTATAAAGTGGTTACTAAACCACCAAATGATTAGGACAATACATAATGGTAGATTAAGACTAATTATATTCTAGGAACTATATGTCTTAATGTTTATACTAACACAAGGGAGATCCTCTAACATTTTAAGTCTCCTATTTATTCTTGGATGAAAATTTGGTTCATGTATGGAGGTCCAAATTAATAATGATCCACTCCTAGATGATCCTATTTTGGATATGAAAAGTCTCCTATATGATTGTGATAATATTCCATGTGATGAAGATACATTAGCAATGCTTAATTATTGGTAAATTATTAAACATCAAAGGTTCATCATATTTTCTACTTCTCCCTTAAATAATTCATGTACTCCAACATCTACTAATGTTCACACTCAACAATATTATGTGGATACATTATTTGGGGATAAAAAATGTAGTCCTATGACATTCATTATAATCTCATCTCCTCCATCTTCTCTTGCATTTGATGATGTTCATGTTCGCATAGATTTGGCCTCTTGTAATTTAGCACAATAGGATTTACATCGTCTTCTAGTTACATCTACTTAGGATGCATAATTGACAGATATTGCTAGTGTGTTTTTTGAGTCCCACATTTCAAACTTGGGAGAATACAACATTTATTGCATACACCTTCTCTATGATGGAGATGATCCTTCTTTAGTTAGTGTGATGAAATACTCTAACCCTCTTGTTCATTCTTTACATGATCATATTTGTAGTTTGATGTGAGTGTAGATAATTTTGGACAACACTAGAGGAGTCTTATTTGTCTTTAGAAGAGGCATCTTTATCTTTCATGTGTTTTCTACATTTGTCACTAGGAGATTTAGGATTTACAACTTTAGTTATGTGGCCTAGAATACCTGTTTGGAGTGCATATCAACATTTAGCATCGACATGGATGCACTTGAGCATAGATTCAAATACTTCACATATCTTTCTTCTTTCCACATCTTCCTTTCAAGAATGGGAAGACATCGTGCATATCATCCTATTTTTATTTCTTCCTAAGGGGAGGAAAGTTGTTCGACAAGATTGAATCATCTTCATAGCATTCAAATTTGATCTTCTACTATTGCATAAGAATCACCATTGAGGGGGGATGAATGGTCTCTCTTCTTCTCTCTTATGGGGGGTCTTTTTCCTCAGATTAGTTTTTTTTTTCCTCTCATTCATCATTGAGAGCATTATAGTATATTTTCTCTCTTTTTGGGAGGAGTTTTGTCCCACTAGGTTTTCTCCATTTCTCCATGTGTGAGAGATTAAATTTATATTTGTACATGGGTACTTGTAGTGTCAAAAAATGTCATCGTGTAAATTTTTAAACTTAATTTTGGGAATAATTAATGATAAATTGGACTTGGTATCGCCTTGATCTAGTGTTTTGATGTGTTTTACACATCCACATTAGGTTTTGGGCCCTTTTGAAGGTAAATAAACCTAACGTTTCCTTAATTTAATGTTGTAAAGTGTATTTATTTACAACTTCACATTAAATTTAAGAGGCTTGTAAACTAAGGAGAACCTAATCTAAGGTTGTAATGTGTTGTACACTTTCACATTAGATTTAGGAGCCTTTTAAGATAAAATACCTATTTTTTCCTTAATTTAATGTCATAAAGTATATTTATTTACAATCACATTGGATTTAGGGCCCTCTTACATTTATGAATTTAATATTATCATTAATAGGACCCTATGACCCTATATTGTGCATCCCAAGGCGTATTTTAATTAAAAAAACCTGACCAAATCAACAAATAAGCTTAATTTACACACTCCCCAACACTTTAACACTCAAAATAGGCCTCATGGGACCCATTCACCACTTGGGTGAATGAGTCCCATCCAGGTGGGACACATTCGCTACAGATGGCAAATGAGTCCAATTTAGCCTACTTTTAAGGTTTTAACGAGAAAATTTGGTAAGTTCAAATTTCTTCTATGCAAACCTTATGGATCAAATTAATAGTCATTTGAGTGAATTGCCTATATAAACAAGTTTTCAAACCATTATTTCATCAAGCATTCATGATATCAAGTCAAGCAAGCAAGAGTTAAGGATTATGAGACTTCACAAGATTGTTAGCAGAGTTTGCAGGATCATTTCTAAGGCATTCAAGGGTAGATTATTCATAAATTGTTGCAACAATTCAATATCCATTATCATGTCAAGAATATCAAGCATCAAGCATGTTATTGATCTAGTGTTGTGATTTAGCATTGAAAATCCAAGATCAAGCATTGTTCTACACCTATTGTCAAGATCAAGATCAACATCCTTCATGGCCATTTCATGTTGAGTTGTAGATTTACAAGACATCATTCAAGGTATCATTGTTCATATTTCACATCCTATGTTTCATGTTTCATTTCCTTGTTTCATTGTTTTATCATTTGGTTTAATTACCTAAAAGGTGTTTAATTAAGGCAAACCCCTATTCACTAACAATCAACATTCTGTTCTCCTCTTTACATGTGTTATTGCAGATCTAGGTGTTTTGAAGCTTGAAGGATCATTGAATATTAGGTTGAAAAGGTGGAGAAAGTCATCAAGTTGTCACAAGGTTGCTATCTTCACAAAAAGTCACTTATAGTCTCGAAAATCAGGGTTTCAGATCTAGAAACAAAGGGGAATAGGAAGAGCAGATAGTGAAGACCAAATTTAGACCTTGAAGTTCTAGAAAATACAAAATAGACTCATTCACCACAAGTGGAGAATGAGTCCCATTGTAGTTGTTTTTCATAAATTTTTGTAGATTCAAATATCCTTTTGTCCAAAACCTACTCCTATGCAAAAATCCAGAACTGGGACTGATTCACCCAGAATGGAAAATGAGTCCCAATAGGTCAAAAATCTAGAATTTCCAACATTTCAGAGATCCTTCTAGTCATCTTCAAATTCCCAGGTGAACACATTTCATTTCACAGCTTGTTATTCTGCTTTATATGCATTTTTAAGTCATTTAGTTCAAGCTTGCATCATATTAGGGTTTTTCATTTCATTGTATTTTTCAAGTCTAAACTTGGTGGTGAACCCCTCATTACTTCATAATCAGCCTCTAGGATAGTCCACTTGCAAGATCTATTTCTCCTTTGCATTAAGATCTCAAATGTTATCCTTGAATGTTAGTTGGAGAAAAGTGATGTTCTATGTACAAAACCATAAAGCATCCATTTTTCAACTAATCATTTTGGTGAACTTGCATTTAGAATACCTTCTTTGCCAATTTGGATTCCATCATCATCCTAGATCTAGCTTGCATTGACTTTGCATTAGGATTTGTATTAGTTAATTGGCATCTCTAAGGGTTTCTAAATTTTACATTAGTGAAAATGCATATCTAGGTTGCATTTTTGCATCTCAAATCATTAAAAATCATATAAAATCTACATTTGCATTTAGTCTTTAGGTCATGCAACATAAAAAGGATCAAAACCAATTGAAAATTTTTGAAAATTTTGAGAAAAACCCTAACTAGAACTCATTTTCCTCTCTAGACGAATCAATCCCATTCTAGATTTTAAACCTCCTTTTAAAGAATTAAAAACCTCATTTTTGTGCTTCCTAAGCTTGTTGGTAACATATTGTATAATTCTAGAAAATTTCATGAACATCTGTTTTATGTATCTAGGTCAAATCATCCATGTAGTGAAGTCATTTTTAAAGCATTTCAATAATCATTTCGATATCAAAAGTTTCATATATGTAGGACATTTTTTTACATTTTAGAAATATTGCATAATTTAGATAGATTACTTTCTCATGTTAGCATGTGTTTTTTTCAAGCATTTAGTGTTTCTAGAATATCAAATGACTTATATGTGGAGGTAGAAATACCAATGCATTGTTTGACTTAGGGAAGCCCCTATATGGAAAAAATCTTCCCCTCTTTTCATGTGTGCGGGTTGTAGATTTGAAGTGAATTGGAGGAAGATTGAAGGTTATTTGTTTATTCATTAAAACCCTACAATTTTTTAGTCACAAAATAGGAATTTCTCATCAAAAAATGAAGTTATGACAACAAATATAGGAAGATAGAAGCTATAGACCAGGAAACTCATGCCTATGTTTTTAGGTCCCAAAAAATAGGAAGGTAGTCTAGGGAATATTGCACCTTAGACCAACTTTAACTTTGCACCTAATTTCAACCCTGGGTTCTTGTGTGTCTTCCCTCTACATCATTGGAGCTCATTTTTATCTTCTTGCATTCAATTGATAAGAAATCATAACATACTACTGTATTTCATAGTTTTTATAATTAGATCATTGCATCTTAAAAATCAGTCAATCATATTACATCACATCACACATTTTACCCACAAGGATTATAACCTTGATCTTCCATTCTAACCCTCCCTAATAGGTTTTTCAGTCAAGAGGATTTGAGATCATTTCTAATCCTTCAAAAAAAAAATTGGGAAGAGTTTGGTCTATACCCTATATCCCTTTTCCCAATCAAAAACTATTCTACGAGCTCCTACAAATAGATATGGAGGTAAGGAGTTTCACATACACTTAGAGGAAAGGAAGATCCACATATAGCCCCTCTAAAATAGTTTTACACACCATACATATCTAGGAGAGTAGTAAAATTCATTCAAACATAGATGTATTCATATTTACATAATATGTTAGAAGTGAGAAGAGGTGAACAAATAATTTTAATTGATTCACAGGTATGGAACCTATTTATAATAATAAAACAACAAAAAAATGTGAGTCTTTTATCCTAGAAGCTGTAGGAGGAACCTATTTTTTTTCTAAATTATGGTGTTGAACCTTTTATACTCACAAAGGTATAAGAAAAATTCATCATTAATTCAATTTCAAGAGACTGGATCCACTCAAGTATTGGGTCTATTAAGCTCCAAAGAATTAACTATTTCATGATTGACCATCTTGTGGACACATTTCTCTAACAAACAAAATCTCCACAACCATATTTTTAGTAGATTTCCTATGTAGACCAAATCTCCTAGCGTGGAATAAATGAGGAATGTTCACCAAACCTCTACATGTATAAAAGGCCCACACCCCTCATTTCAATAAAGAGGCTCTCCATTTAGTTTTTAGAATAGAAGACTTGTATTTTCTAAATTATTCTATTATTATAAACAATCTCCATGCCTTTGAATCAATAAAAAATATTTTTTCACCTCTTATCACTTCTAAAATTCTATGTAAATCTTCTTACCACTATCTTTGAATGAATTTTACTATGCTTATGGATATTTATGTTGTGTAAAACTTATTTATATGGGCTATTTATGGATATTCCTTCCCTCTTAATATATGTAAATCTCCTTACATTTGTATTTATCTACAAGATATGGTAAAAGAGAGACCTATGTGACTCCTAACAATTTTTTTTATTCTTTGTACTATTGTGAGTAGGGAGAAAATTTGTTAAGACTTGATGCACCACTTTCCTTTCATTTCATGCATTTTTGTCTCTCATTTCTCCTTTTTGAGTTGTTAGAATAAGGTAATATTTTATTTTAATTTGTGTTGGGGAACAACACATGCACCTAGATTTAAAAAGGGACTAACCTTATCTAGAGATTTTACCTCAACCATAAAGGTTCCTTACCTTAAGGCCATTTCCATTGTGTCACTAGAATATTGAATCATTTTTAGCAAAGGGTACAACTTTAGGTGATAACAATACCTACCTCACACATGTATGTGCTTAGACTCCCATTTATTTTTTAAATTATAATTTAGTGCAAAAAATATAAAACTACCAACTTCAATCATATAAAATAACAGGTCTATAATACTCTATATAAACTATTATAAAATAACACTACTCAATTACAACCTTCATTCCCAAAGAAATAAGAAAACACTTTGGTTTACAAACCCACATCCATCAAGAGTTATACTTTAAACCATATGGTCTTCTTAGAAAATCACAAAATTTTCTAATCATGTCAAGTAGATCTTCTTCTCCAAATATCCTTATTAAAAATTTGTCCCCACATGTCTAAAATCATTTAATCTCAAGGTAAAACATAACAACAATAAAAACAACAAAATAAAAACAAGGAATTTGACATATGCAAGTTTCTTAATAGGAGAGAAGATCTCATCAATATCCATTCCTACATGTGAGGAATTATTTTTCCATTAACCATGCCCTATACTTCCCAAACATGTACTTATTATTTAATTTTCCATAGTCTTAGACCCATACATTTGAAGTACAAACAAATTGATACATCTAAAAATAGGTGGGATATGCCTATCATATTGCATTCTAAAATAAATTGACCTCTTCAAGAGTGGGGTACATGATATCTTTCCTCTTACTATGGTGATTTTAATCACTCATTATTAGTCTCTAAGTATAATTATCATTATGCCAATGATAAAATCATGTTCATCCTTGGGTGTATGATCCTTGTTCTTTCTACTAAAATTGTCAAATGACTTGACTTGTCTAGAATTTTAATAGGTAAAAACCTAATCATGTCATTCCAACCAAACTTTAGTTCCAACACTCTAATATCTAGGGGTGTCACTCTTTAGATTATGGGTATCTCTCTTCCCTCATACTTTATTGGTATTATCATTTTATTATAATAGCAATCCTATTACATTAGGGGAAATTACACCTTTCTATATATCATCTTGTGTTGACATTCCTAATTACGTTCCTATTGTTATCTTTAGCATATAGGGGGCCATCATGCCTTCCCATAGATTATTATGTGTTCTTGCATCCCTTACTATATAGTAGGAGACATATTAGGGAAATCTTATCGCCACATACCACTTATATTCCACATGTGTGGCTATTTTCACCTTACTATTTACCATACTAGGAATGTTTTTTACCTTTATGTAAGAACCTAGTCCATATACTTCCATGCCTAATCCAATATATGTCTTAACTATTATAATAATAAGTAAACATCTAGTCATGTCATTCAAAACAAACATTAGTTCTAACACTCTAATATCTAGGAGCGTCACTCTTTATATTATGGGCATCCCTCTTCCCCCATACTTTATCATATTATCATTTCATTATCATAGAAATCCTATCACATTAGAGGAAATTACACCTTTCTAGATATCATCTTGTGTTGATATTCCTAATCATGTTCCTATTGTTATCTTTAGCATACAAGGGGCCATCATGCCTTCCCATAGATTATTATGTGTTCTTGCATGCCTTACTATATAGTAGGAGAAATATTAGGGAAATCTTATCACAACATACCACTTATAGTCCACATGTGTGGCTATTTTCACCTTACTATTTACCATACTAGGTGAAACATTTTACCTTTATATAAAAATCTAGTCCATATACTTCCATGCCTAATTTGCTATATGTCTTACCTATTATAATATGTACTCATAACATATTCTTTATGTATGATTCATATGCATATATATTTAGCCTAGATTCTTAATGTATATTTACTATTTTCCTTATCCTCTAATTCCTTGCACAAAATGGATGCAACCAATTGAAGGGGTATATCTTATCTCATGTACTATTTTATTGATCTTAAAAATGGTTATTAGTGACAATATAGATAATCATTATCATATCTAGAAGGAGCTTGATTGTATGGAATATTAGTCTTTGATGTCTCATATATGTTACATGATGTGGGAACACTTGATATGTGAAAAAAATTCTATAGGCGGAATTTCTTAACCATAGTCCTAATTGTATATTTTCTTAGACAATTGAAGCATGTTTGTGGTTGGTGCTTATTCGGCCTATGAGACAAATACTACTAATTAGACTTTTTTTATTTGTTTTCTAAGCTCTCATTAAACACATGTTGATATAAGAACACATGGATATATTGAGTTGGATACACTAGTTTACATGAACCCTAATAATCATTTTATGTCTAAATATTTACTTTTCGTACATAATTTTGAGTAATTTTTTACTATGAGATATATGTTCATTTAGAATTCATCTACACCTCAAAGTGGGCGAAAACAATAATGGTGAGATTTATTTTAGATCATGTTTATTTCCATTAAGTTTTGGGTCCATTTTGAAATAATATATTCATTAAATTATACAATGACATATGAAATGATTTTCTACTAATTTTGGCTCCTTCCATGATCTCTATCCATCATCATTTATTCTTGCCTATATACATTTCAATACACGTGAAGTTATCCCTAACTTATTTGTGCTTTCTACCATATATTTATGTGATTCACTATACTTGATTACCACCAATTGATTCTTGATCTTGATACTTGACTTTCCCTATTTTGAGTCATTTTTATTACATGTGGGATTGATCACTTATGGTGTAGATCTAAACTAGATCTCAAGTTGCTAATTCTTACCCTTTTGTCATAGCCATTAGGAACTAACTTAGCACATTTTTGTGTAATTATTTTCTAATTTGTGGTTTGTAAAGAGAGTGATTTTAACATTAATCATAATCTAATCAAGCAATCATTGAATAATCAATCACATTTACAGGGAGCACTTTCACAAACAAGTACTTCGCATTAAAATTTTATTAAAAGCATTTGCACACTTGCCTACCCATATCTATCATGATTGTGAAGTCCTTAATCATCAATTATAAGCAAAGGTCCCAAGAATTAGATAGCATAAGCCTATACTATTCCAAATTATAACCACATGCTAGGGATTGGATTTGTGCAACATAGAATTGTTCCATATCATTGGATTTGACCTAAATAGAGTTATAGGCCTACATAATTTGAGGATGACAAATGCACTAAGGTTACCTATTTTCCTATACTAGATAATGAAGTTTTATATGTTGTATCAAGTCTCTCTTCATCATTATTTCTTAAACTAAATATGTACTCTCTTTATATTTAATTTCTTAAAATAAAAATATTGTATATACTTTGTTATTCCCATAGTTTGATTCCTGGGGAAGAATCCATGGTAAAGCACTTGAATGAGAGTAGTACATCATGGGTGAGCTCCTAGAAAGTCCCAATGCTCCACCCCTATGAACATCACCTAGATATAATTAGTACTGAATAGACTTCATTCTTATGAGAAATAACTTTATAAAAACCACTAATCACAAAAATATGAATCAATAAATTTAACTTAAAAATCAGATATAAATATTCTAATTTAACATGCTCCTAAAAATACCTTCTACCTATAATTCCAAATATTTGAGCATATCTTTACTTACTTTTTTTTTTTTTTTGGTAACTCAAGGATATCCCCATGATCTATCACAACACCCAACCAGCGTTACCTTGGGCTTAATTTTTGCCAAGTTGGGGTCCAAAAGAGGCAAGTTAGGGTGAAACTAGTCCCCTAGGGATGTAGACAGCTGCCCACTAACCATGTGCATCAAGCTAACCCATACCTGAGAGTTGAACCCAAGACCTTGGGAAGCAAACCCATGACTCAAACCAACTGCACTATCTATCTGAACTTTACTTACTTTTAACTCTTCAACTTTGTTAATAACTTACTTTTTAACCCTTTAACTTTGTTAATACCTCGAAGTTCCAAACCAAAAGTACGTGCTGCCTGTTTGCTTTTGGACCACTTTAAGTGCTCTTACAATTATAATTGATTTCAATCACTAATACAAGAACTTGTTTATTTTTCAATTATAATTTACAAATAAAGCACATATTTACACGTCTTATGCTACCTTGCAAAAAGGTTCTGGATCTCATCCTCAAGAACGGATTCATAAATGACCTTACGTATGTGCTTTCGTCATCTCATTTGTCATTTTACTGCAAAACAAATATAATGCACCCGACATTTTTAAAATTTGGAAACACTCACACCAGGAAGAAGGAAAAAATATCAATCATAGACGACCAGTAGTTGGCTGTATCTATCTATGCACGTGAATGGCAGTCGTTTAAGAAGTCGGCAAGGTTCAAACTTTTGAACAGACGTGTCTACTGAGGCGTTCGCCGACTGCCTGTCTTAGCTGTGACGTTTATGTATTGGATTGGTAAAACTTTTACGTCCATTCGTAAAACTCTTGGACAGAACATTTTAGTTCTATTTATAACTCAAACCTTGCCTGTAACCATAGAAGCACAAAGTTCTTAAGGTCTTCACCAAAATTGAAATCTGAAAGTTCTGTTGTGTAGACTTTATCTTAAAGAAGTAGCTAAAGTATTTTCAGTGAAATGGGAAGCTTAGGAGAGTTGGAGAACAATATTAAGAGACCGGCTTGGCCTCATATAGTGGTGTTTCCTTATCCAGCGCAGGGCCATATCAATCCATTAATGGAGTTCGCCAAGCGGCTTCTCTCGCACAATCTCATGGTGACCTTCGTTACCACGGAGAGAGTTAAAGAGCGAATGGCACAAGCTCAGAATGGTGCTGCTTGTGCGAACTCGGCTTTAAAGAATATCAGGATTGAAACAATTTCAGACGGGTTTACTCCTGATCTTAACAAGGAGAAAAAAACAGATCTGGTAAATCTGCTGAAAGAGTTTGGAAGTGTTTCATTTGAACATTTAATAGAGAGGTTCAATGCTCAAGGCGAGAGAGTATCTTGTATAGTTTATGACTCTTTTCTGGATTGGGTTCCACTAATAGCAAAGAAATTTGTTATTCCTGTGGCCTTTTTTTGGACGCAGTCTTGTGCAGTTTACTCCATCTATTATCATTATCGCAAAAGAACTGGTATGTTGACATAACTTCATCATTCACATTCAAATAGATTTTATTTTCACAAATGATCTGGCTTTTCCCTCCTTGGCAGAACAAGAGTTACTGTTCTGCTGGTTGATCTATATATTGTTTTTTAGCTTTTTAACTGGACTGCTTTACAGTCAACAACTGGTTACTGTTTCTAGCCTTTAAAAGTGGTTCCTGGTTGACTTGGCAGGAATGGGCACTAAACATTTATATTTTTCATGTTCAGGGAAAAAAGATGAATCGGAGAACGCCATGAATGTGAAAACAATATCTGGACTTCCACAACTGTGTTCATCAGATCTACCATCATTTCTACAACCTTCAAATCCCTACCCATCAATTAAAAAATTGGTGCTTGATCAATTTACTGCTATTTCTCAAGCCACATGGATATTGGGAAACTCCTTCAGTGAACTCGAAGCAACAGAAATTAGCTCCATGGACTCACTCATTCGAATTAGAACGGTGGGCCCTCTACTTCCGTCGAATTTTCTAGAGGGAAACAATCATGAAGACACAGATGTAGGAGCGCATCTATGGAAAGCAACAAATTGCATGAATTGGCTCGAGAAAAAGGGGGAGTCAACTGTCATATATGTTTCATTTGGCAGCTTAGCTGTCCTTTCAAAAGAGCAAATCCATGAAATAGCATTTGGACTAAAGGCTAGTGGTTATTCCTTCTTGTGGGTGATACGTCCATGTGATAATAAAGAAGAACGTAGCACTCCACAAGTTTTGCCAGAGGGTTTCTTAGAGGAAACTAGAGAAAAAGGGTTAGTGGTGCCATGGTGTCCACAAATGACGGTGCTTTCTCATTCTTCTATAGCCTTGTTTATGACCCATTGTGGATGGAATTCCACACTAGAGAGCCTTAGTCTAGGAGTCCCTATGCTGGGATTTCCTCAATGGAGTGATCAACCAACTAATGCAAAATACATAGAAGAGCATTGGAAGATAGGTTTAAGAATGAATAAGAGAGAGGATGGTTTGGTTGGGAGAGAAGAAGTGCATAAATTAATTAAGGAAGTAATGGAGACTAAACGGGGAGATGAACTGAAAAATAATGCTTTGTGGTGGAAGAAACTAGCTATGAAAGCTATGGGGAGTGGTGGATCTTCAGATAAAAATATTGAAGCTTTTGTTGAAGAGGTAAAAAATAGTGCATCATTAATGTCTTCTACCACCATTTGAATAAAGACAAAATTAGTTTGAATATATTGTCAAGTGTTGAACACTTTAACATCTATAATTCTAACTATTTTCTTAAATAGTTATTATTGAGTGAATAAAAGAATAAAATATATATGTTTTGTAAAACATTTCTTTTTCAAAGTTAATTTATTTCTCATGTTAGGGAGATAATAGTTCTATGAGGAGAATTAATGTAAATAGAGGTTTTTGATAGTAAAATAAATATTTATGAATTATATTGTATTGATATTTGCTTAAAGAAGGTTGTTGATTTGAAGAGACTTGTAATATTCTATAATATAAATTTATCAAATCAATAAAATATTGTTTAATATTTTAATTTAGCTTTTTTTTTTTATATTTCATGAAGCTAATTACTTGTTGTACATAGCACTACTACATATAGTACCAAATCTCTTTCTAGGGCTATGATTTGGCATAATTATTTTTTATGTAGCACCTTATACAACTACCAATGATATGTGCTCACCTCACCCTCTTAAGATTTTGATTATTAGAAGTTCACTATATAAGTAATCAAATTAATTAGTTGAACAAAAATTATTCTTTTTTCCCTTGGTAGTAATTTTTTGATTTGGGGTAGAAACCATACACTAGTGGTTTAAAAATATCCAAAAAGAGTTGATTTTTTGGGTAAACTTAGATTGCTCATATAGGCTTCTATGAATTTTGGAGGGTTTTCCCTCTCAAACTATACCATCAAACAAACTCTATTATGTAGACTCAAGTATACCTAAGAAACCCTTAATTATTTTTCAAATTTAGCCCTACAAATTCATTAACCATCTATCCTTTATGATTCTTTTGTTATTCATTAGCATTAATTAATTACTCACACCATACTAGATCCCTCAAGATCTATATATTCATAAGATCATAGACTATACTAGTGGAGTTGATGGTGAACCTCACAACTCCCAAAAATCACTTGTAAGAAAATATACTACCACAATGAGAGATCAATGCAATTGATTTTGTCAACAACTTAAAAAATTGTATTGATGCATTAACTTGAATGAATGGAGATTTTTTATAAAAAGGAAAAAATCAAACCCCAGACCAAACCTTCGATGAGGATTAAGTTAGATCATGAAAATTTTCCTCATCCTATGCTATTAGGCAACATGACTTAAAAATAGCTCAATATAATAATACAAAATATTTTCCTAAGTTTAGCTCAAATCCATAAAGTGAAATGGGCCTAATAATTAATTAATTATTCAGTGATTTTCCTATTACCTTAAGCACTCTCCTTAATATCAACTTAGGGAGAAGAAAAAAAACCTAATTATGAATAAAATGATGGATGCAAAATGGGTCCTAGATACAAGGCTTGATGAGGTACTCATGTAGAAAAAATAAAATATTTCATAGCCATAGAAATGGAGAAAACATCATGGGAAAAACTCCTCTCCAAAAGAGAGAAAATTTAAATAAATCATACATGTGGCAAAAGAATGTAGGACTCAACATGTACCCCCAAGTGTTGCTTTAGTCACATAAGGAAAATCAAGATCCACCCCCATAGGAGAGAAAATAAGAGATGATGAATCCCCCCATAAGGAACTAGCTCCTTTACCAAAAGTGAATGCTCAAAGAAGAATATTGAAGATGATCAAAAATTAAAAAATACTTTTCCTCCACTTAGAAAGAATCAAATACAATCATGAATGTAAAAGAAATTCTCTTAGGTGAAGGGGTTTTAAGATGAATGCCTCAAAAAATTTGAAACCAAAAGAATCAAATCCAAACAACTATGTAAAAACCTTTTTGAATAATCTCCAAAGGTAATGATGAAGTGATGATAGGTGGATTGGAGCTCTCATTAAAGAGAAAGTGAATATCATCAATAATTTCCCTAATATTTGTAATACGTGAGTCAACAAATAACACCACAATGTCTAGGAAGAATTAATCCTATAAAGTTGGAACTAAAATACTAGATACTTAACTAAGTTGATATTTAAAGATTTAGGAAGTGGATAAGGTAGAAGATCAACACAAGTCTCACGAACCAAAGTGGATGACGAAAGTATCCATAGGTTCAAGTTTCCAAATTTCTCCACAAATATCTAATCCACTCTATATGCATGAGAGCATAAACTAGTAAATGGTAATATAGGCTCATTTGAAGAAAAATGTGAGAAATCGTATAATTGAGATGCATGATTAATTACCCAAACTGATCTCTCTAATATGTAAGTATTTGATAAGAATTGAATCAAGTCTAAACTCAATCATCTTCCTTTCCCACGAAGTGTAATCTAATAAATGGAAAGGAGATCAAGGATGATAAATAAGGGACATAAAGGAAAACATGAAATGTGCTATCATCATTATCAATAGATCAGTTCCCACAAACAATCATGTAATTTGTGTTCACCATTAGTTCATGTGGTGAACTGTAAGTCTCATATGAAGATAACATACCTAGAGACAAAGCCATGTAATGTGAGGCTCCTAAATCAATAATCTATTAGTTGGATTGAATACTAGTGGATGTAAAGAGTTCATTTCCTTTCATCATTTCTATTGTTCTTACCACACTAGCAAACTTGGATTATGAAGTGGTGGTGTGGAAGAAGAGGATGTACCAGATGTCATAGATAAATTTAACTGAATGTGATTCCTCTATAGATGGTGTTTCATCTCATCAATCTACTTTGCACATTGAAGCTCATAATTCCTAAATTTTTATAATATATGTGTGTTTCAATCTCTCCTTCTTTGATGATTCCATCGTAGAAGAGGAAGAAGAAAGCTCAAAGGTATCCCATTTATTCTTTTTGTTTCTATTTCTTATCTTCACTATTTGAAGTCTTTTAGTCTTTGTCTTGTTTTTCAATAAGAGAATATTGTTTGAAAGACATCAATGAGCCCATTTGTAATAAATTTTCTTTCTCCATAGTGAGTGATGTAGCAAAATAATCAAGTGAAGGAATAGTAAATCTAGTACCATGTACATCTCTAGTAGCATAGAAGGTGGAAGGGATGGAGATAATTGGCTAAGAGTCTTTCTTGTCAATACTACAATGTATCAACTACAATTTGAGAGACTTGAGTTTGGTGACAAATTTTTTGATGTTGTCAAATCCTATAGGATTTAAACCGATAAGCTCACATTTCCAACTTAAATCCTCTAGCAACGTATCCTACTTCCCAAAAAAGGACTCCAATTTGAGTCAAGATCTAATTGGGTCTAGTATGAGATTCAACATAAATTGAGTAGTTTAGGAGACATATTTGTGCATAATGTTCCAAAATCCTCATTACACCTATTAAACTAACTTCTCTTATTTGTAGCTCCTATTGGTTCAATTTATGTACCCATGGTCACCCTATACAACCCTTGTTTTTTCAAATGTATCTCTATTAGATTTTACCACCCATATTAATTGTATGGTGTGAGTGGAGTGATGTGGGTTGGATCGACAATAATCAATATATACAAAAGTGATATACATCTAGCTTTTGTCAACTAATATTTTTCTTAACAGTGCGTATCCTAGTGCAAGAGGATACAATCATTAATACTCATTTTAGTCCCTTTCCCAATATCTTCCTTACTTGTGTGGATATCTTGGTACAAGAAGATGCGATTTTTGATACTCATGTTTGTCCCTCTCCTAATATTTCCCCTAATTTTGAGGATATCTTGGTGCAATAGCTTGCAATCATTGCTCATGTTTTCCATCTCCCAATATCTCTCCTACATTTAAGGATATATTGGTGCAAGAGGATGTAACTATTGATACCCCATTAATAGTAGATGGTCAAAAAATAGTCAATTCAATTGAAATTATAAACCCAAAGCTTATCATTTATCCTCCTCCCCATGTCTCATGCATCAAAATATGCATGCTCATTGGGTATGTGTAGGATCATCATGGAAAAAACAAGCCCTTAAGTGGCAAAAAATTTAGAAAAAATAGAGTTAGGCAACTTGACGTAAAAATTTGAATAAGTTATCTATATTATTTCAAAATATGTAAGAATAGAAACTAGTAAATTGAATTTAGTTTCTAAACTACTAGTTTATTAAAAAGAAAAAAATCTATTTGGTGAAAATTTGAAATTTTAGTACTTAAATTTCAGGGAAAAAATAAGTAGGTGTTTGTCTAACCACCCTAACCACAATAAAATGATATTTATTTTTATAATATTTTATATATGAGTAGAGGACTCATGTCCTAATGTGATGCATATTTTTTTATAATTTTTTTCCAAGTAATTAATTAATTATGATTTTTTATTACAACTTTTAAAAAATATAAAAACTCATATGTCTGAACACCTTAACTTGGTCAAAATTTATGAAATTCATTTTTTTTTAATGTGATACCATTTCTAAGCATAGAGTGTGACACATGTTTGGATTCAAAAAATGTGATATTCTTTGAAAGCTATAGATGTTTTTCATTCAACCTATCAATCAGGACTGTAGTCGTAATTCAAATAGAAAATGAATAATAATTATTTATTAAATTCAAAGTAAAACATAATTTATATTGGTAGAAAGATGAGAATCTCCTTAAAAAACCCTTTTTGTTTCATTAATTTTGGGTTAAAAAAAGTCGTCAGCCACATACCCTACACATACCCATCATATCACCACTTTTTGGCCCATCATGATCATGCACATACCCCATTATTGGACCTCTTATAAACAAATCTAGACCTCCTAGACATATCCTAAAATTTACAAAGAAACTCACTAAAAATAGATACACATACCAAAAAATTTTGTACCAAAGAGTTGTCACACATTTTCTCACACATATAATACTTGAAGTATTAAGGAACCAAATAAAATGCCAACATCCATACCATTTCCTAAACCATTACTTCCTCAACACCTCATCTTCCTCAACATAGTGACAAAGAGTATTACCTTGTTAAGAAACTTCATAATACTCTAGCTAAGATTTCTTTTTGGGATTTCATTCAACCTACAATGGTATGCTCCAAGAGGCTTTGTAGAAGATTTTTATACCACCTTTCATTAAACTGAATGAGGTATCAACCTTGTTGGATAGCATGAATGCAACAAACTTGGATATTACATTCCCTCAACAAGAATTTCCTCCTAAAATTCAAAGCCAACATGAGACTCTAATGATATCTATTTTCATTGATAAACATAGGGTTAGATGTACTCTCATTGAAAATGTATCAAGTCTTAATATTTGTAGCATTAACCTTTTAGATAAGATGGGTGTGAATAAGAATCTCATTAAACCAGATAATCTTTCTATTCATGGCTTTGATAATGTTGGTAGGAAACCATTGGGGACAATCGCACTACCCTTTAAGGTAGGGCATGCATGGCTTTTCCTATCCCTATCTATATCATTCCATATTATTTATCATATAATATCCTCCTTGGTAGATAGTTGATTCATGCTATGAAGGAGTCTCATCTAATCTCCACCATACAATGAAATATGAATATAATAACAATATATATGGTTAAAGAAAATGAAAAAAATATTCACATTCTCAACTGGAGCATAACATTTACAACTCTGTTAGTACTTTGATTCCATCTTTAAAAGTTGAATTCTCAGTGCCTTCCAATGATAATGATAATATGAATGTACATTCTTGGATGATGGCTTGGGATCATTAGATTTTATACCTACTTTTATTGGGAAGTCTAAAATCTCACCATTAAAGCTCAAGGAGTTGAAGTTCATTTCAATGGGATCAATGCAATCTAATAAAAATAAGAATCAAATAATGCTTCATTTTTAAGTACATATTTTGGTGATGATTAGGTTAATTATATCTTAAACCCTCCTTTGTGCAAGAATATAAAATCTCACAATCTCAACCTAAGGATACTTGTGTTTCATTTACTCAATATTTTTTTACATCAACAAATCCAAAAACATCATCCCATGGTGGTGATGGGGGCTCTTTAGCTTTCATCCCTTGTTTGTTAGTGATGTCTAGCCTTAATATTTTAAAACCTAAAAAGGATTTGCATTCTTGCAAAATAATCTATTATTATCACAATCATATAGATAGGACTCCTCCATCTGGGTTGGAAAAGTGTTATGGGATATAATAAAAACATGGAAATGGGAGCTAATCTCACATGAAGTCTACACTATACCTTTCAAAATAAATTTTAGGGTTCTAACCTTATCCTTCACATAAATCTCATCTTTCATCATCTACTACATTTATAACATTATGTGGTAATCAAGCTAACTTTTATTCATAAGAGAAAAAGTTGTCTCGTACTCCTTATTCTTTATCGAAGCAAGAGCATATTTTTTCAAGGCTTCTAAAATCCCTCTCAATTACTCTTCCTCACAAAATGCATATTTTTTATTATAAATATATCAATTTTTGTGTGTATCATCCAATCCATGGTCATTCTGCCAATGAATATCGGCCCTCGAACAATAAGATGTAACTTATTTTTTATGTTGCGATCACTCAACATTACATGTGTTTATACACCTATTCATTATAAATAATAAAAGTTTCTTCTATTGTGTTGCTCTTCACAATGTGGCATTTGTAGCTTCATACATTTTCTCATTGACATTCATGGTGGTACAATCTTATGTGTAACCATATTTCATATATGGTAGCAACATGATGGTCTCTTGCATAGTTGTCTTTTCCTTTATACTCGGGGCCACAAATAACTAGTTTTGGGAGGTGTGTATTCCTTTCAAGGATCCCCTCTTCTCCCTCATTTTTCTTAAAATATAAAAAAAATTATATTGAGATTTTAAGAGGGGGGTATGTGTAAGATCATGATGGGCCAAAAAGGGGCAATATGATGGGCATGTGTAGGGTATGTGGCTGACGACTTTTTTTTACCCAAAATTGATGAAACGAAAAGGGTTTTTAAAAGAGATTCTCAACTTTCCACCAATATAAATTATGCTTTTACTTTGGAGGGTATGTGCGTGGATCATGATGGGCCAAAAGTGGCAATATGATGGGTATTTGTAGGTATGTGGTTGGTGATGTTCTTTTACCCAAAAATTTATGAAACTAAAAGGGTTTTAAAGGAGGTTCTTATCTTTCCACCAATATGAATTATGCTTTACTTTGAATTTAATAAATAATTATTATTCATTTTCTATTTGAATTATGACTAAAGTCCCACTGGAGTAGGCTGATTGAAAACATCTATAGCTTTCAATGGTATCATATTTTTCAATCCTAAAACATGTGTCACATTCTATGCTTCCACATACTATAGGATTAAAAAAAAATGAATTTCATGAAGTTTTGACTAAGTTAAGGTGGTCGACATGCAAGTTTTATATTTTAAAATTTGTAATAAAAATTCATAATTAATTATTTACTTAGCAAAAATTACAAAAATATGCATCACATCCGACATGAATCATCTAGTTATATCTTAAAATCTTATAAAAATATTACCTGCATTAATATTAATTTTTATTTTTTCCTCGGAATTTAAGTACTCATCAAAGATTGAAATTTCAAATTTTCACCAAATAGATTTTTCTTTTGAAATGAACCTAGTAGTTTAGAAACTACATCCAATTTGCTACAGATTCTAATTTTACATATTTTTGAAATAATATACATAACTTATTCAAAATTTTACTTCAAGCTCCTAACTCTAATTTTTGATTTTTTGCCATTTAAGGGCCCTGCTTTTTTCCATGATGATCCTATACATACCCCTTGAATTTAATCAATAATTATTATTCATTTTCTACTTGAATTACAACTAAAGTGTTGATTGATAGGCTGATTGAAAAAAATCTAGAGCTTTCAAACTATATCACATTTTTGGAATCCAAAACATGCATCACACTCTATGCTTCGCATACTATAGATTAAAAAAAAAAGAAAAAATGAATTTAAGGAAGTTTTGACCAAGTTAAGGTGGTCAAACATACGAAGTTTTTATATTTTGAAAATTTGTAATAAAAAATTATAATTAATTATTTACTTGGAAAAAAATTACAAAAAAATATGCATCATATCTGGACATGAGTCCTATACTTATATCTAAAATATTATCATTTTATTGTCGTTAGGGTGGTCAAACAAACACCTACTTATTTTTTCCCTAAAATTTAAGTCCTATTGCATTGAAATTTAAAATTTTAACCAAATAGATATATTTTTTAAAAATAAATCTAGTAGTTTAGAAACTACATTCAATTTGCTACAAATTCTATTCTTACATATTTTTGAAATAATATACATAACTTATTCAAATTTTTATGTCAAGTTTCCTAACTCTAATTTTTCTAAATTTTTCACCACTTAAGGGCCTGTTTTTTCCATGATGATCCTGTACATACCTAGGGGGCATATCATCCTATTCATTTTTATTAATTTTTTATGTGCTTTTACCTATTAACATACACATTTTTATGGTGGTGTTATTTATAACACCTGTTGAGGTTGTCTTTATATGAAGGGTTTCATGGAAGGTTTTTCATTGTATTTGTAAGTGTTCTTGGATGTTGAGCTAATCTTCAACTCTTTCATGGTATCAGAGCATTCTATACCATCTATTTCAGGTGTTCTTGGGTGTTGAGGTAATCTTTAGCTCTTTCATGGTATCACTATATTTGAAAGTGTTCTTGGGTGTTGAGCTAATCTTCAACTCTTTCATGGTTTCTAATTCATATTGAAGGTCCCTTTTGGCATGTATTGGAGGAAATTTGAGCTCGCATCCTAGTCTAGGTTTGTTGAGAAATTCAAGATCAACTTTTGTTTCACCAAAATCTGACATATTTGGCCAAAGTTATGAGGGTTTGGAGAAATTGTAAAATTTGCAAGATTTGGAGGGTGTAGATCTTCTAGAGCATTTTCTCCTAAAATAGACCTCACCATCATCATCAAGGATCTTGAGAGATGAAGATTGACATAAAATACACCCATATTTGGTGTCAGTTATTTTTGAGGAAAATTTTATTTACTTGGTAGGCCGTATGACCCACTAGGTGAAGGTACAATTATGTAGAATTAAAAATAAAAATATTTTCAATATTCTACAATATTTCATTAGCTTTATTATGTTTGAGCTTGTTGTAAAAATTTATATTTGGGTACTTAAAATATTTTGGGGGCTTCAAATATTTGTGGCATATAAATTTTATTTTAGGGCTCTATTTCTATTTGTGGCCTATCATTTCTATTAGTACCATCGTACGACAATATGCAACATCATTGCAAACCTTAGTCAGCTCGCACATCTCCCTGTTGATCCCACCTACACCCTAGCATTTTTTTTCCCCATTAGCATTTTTTTTCTAGCCACCCCATCCATTCTTGGCCATGACTTTCCATCGACCCTCTCTGTACTTCAACCTCAGTTCTATCATTGATCGGGGGCTCCACTAAAGGGGAAACATTGCCATCTCACGCCACCTCTCCATTGCACCTCTGTCGCCTGGGGGGAGGTGCTTCTATTTTTCACCCAAGACAAGTCACGATCACATGAGGAACCTAGGGCCAGTGCCCAGGAGCTAAACTTTTGCATTAGATTAGTCTTTAATTTTTGCGCTTGATTAGCCTTCAAGTATCCTGATTTGCCATAATACAACTATTTTTTCATTTTCCCATAACTTTTCACCATTATATAAAAATTTTGCAAATTAAATATCGACAGAAAGATGGTTTTGCGTACTTTGTAGTGGCATAGGTTATATTTCTATATTTTTTTTTAGATACAAATTAGTTCCATTTGAATTCAAATCTCCCATTTAAACCTTCAAGCTCATAAATTTTTGATAGTTTCTCTATTTTTGGTGATTCAAGTTGCATTTGGAAGCCATTCAAGAACTCTTTCATTCTAC
>VDFB02382346.1:0-15541 GCA_007258455.2 Sequoia sempervirens | reverse complement strand
CTATACATCTATATGTTTCGTCCTGGCATGGAAAGTGGGATTCTTTGCCAGACAAATTGCACTTTGACTGTCACAAAAAATAGTTATTTGCCCTGCATCAAAACCAACGTTAGAACACAAACGTTTTAAACAAACTGCTTCTTTACAAGCATGTGTAGCTGCCATGTATTCAGCCTTTGTAGTGGACAAAATGACTACAACCTGCCACTTACTCATCCAACTCACTGTACAACCATTCAACATGAAAATATATCCACTGGTGGACCTCCTGCTGTCAATGTCCCCTGCCCAATCAGAATCCACATAACCTCGAATACTGAGAGTCCTCTGTGATTCAACCAAGTTCCCATGGTAACACAAAGTAAAATCTGAAGTGCCCTTCAAATATCTAAAAACTCTTTTCACAGCATCCCAATGTGTCCTTCCATGATTAGCCATAAACTGACTAAGAACTCCTATTGCTTGGGCAATGTCTGGCCTTGTGCAAACAATTACATATATAAGACTACCAACCGCACTAGTATAGGGTACACTGGTCATGTCCTCCATTTCAGTAGGAGATTTTGGACATTCTTCAATAGATAGTTTTGTTCCTTGCAAGACTGGAACAACTAGCTGCTTGCATCATTCATGCAAAATCTCTTTAGAATAGTCTTGATATACTTACTCTGACTAAGCCAATTTTTTCTACTATTTCTATCCCTAGTTATCTCCATCCCCAGTATATACCTTGTTGCACCAAGATCTTTCATTTCGAAATTAGCAGACAACTGAGACTTAAGATCAGAAATCATTAACTTACTATTGCCTATGAACAACATATCATCAACATAGAGAGCAATAATAAGAACTTGATCACTTTCAGCTTTATAATAGACACAATGATGAGATTTTGATCTCACAAATCCCAAAGACAATACAAAAGTATCAAATTTATGGTACCAAATTCTAGGTGGCTGCTTTAACCCATACAAAGACTTTTTTAACTTGCAAACCAGTTTCTCTTTACCTTTTTCAACAAAGTACTCAAGCTAGGACATATAGATTTCTTCTTCAAGATCACCATGAAGAAATGCTCTCTTCACATCCATTTGTTCGACCTCTAAGTCATACGCTGCTGCAAGAGACAAAAGAAATCTGATAGATGTCAGCTTAGCTATAGGAGAAAAAATCTCCCCATAATCAATTCCCTCTACCTGGGAATAACCCTTCGCAACCAATCTTGCCTTGTACTTTTCCACACTACCATCCAGACCAATCTTCTTTTTAAATACCCATTTACAGCCAATAGCTTTTCTGCCTTTAGGCAAGGGCACCAAACTCCAAGTTTCATTCTTTTCTAGTGATGTCATTTCTTCATTCATGGCTTCCAACCAAGAGTCTAAATTAGACATTCTAAATGCCTCTTTTACAGTCCTAGGCTCATAAGTGCTAGAAATTAAAGCATAGGCACAAGTAGAATCTATCAAAGAGAACCCATACCTATTAGGTTGATTTCTTTCACGGGTTGACCTCCTCACTTGTTGAGGCTGAGGTTCCTCTTCTTCTTCAGAACTTTCAGAACTACTTGAGCTCTCCTCAGTTTCAGGTACATTTTGAATTTTCAATTCCTCTTTCTCTGGTGTAGGAGGAATTACAACTACGTCCTTATTGTTTTCTGACTTTGTCTTTGACTATAGATCCAAGGTAGAAGGCTTCATCTCACAAAAGATTACACTTCTGTTGTATACAACCTTCTCTGTATCAGGATTCCAAAGCTTGTATCCTTTTATGCCAGCACTACAGCTAATAAAAATACATTTGATAGCCTTGTTCTCCAATTTAGATCTTTTCTCATATGACACATGAGCATATGCCTCACAGCCAAAAATATGAATATCTGTTAAAGAGGGCTTCTTACTAGACCATGCTTCCAGAGGTGTTTTCTCAACAAGAGCAAAATTTGGAGAACTATTTATTAAGTAACATGCAGTAGCAACAACCTTAGCTTAGAATTTCTCCTCCAAGCCAGCAGTACTCAGCATACTTCATGCTCTCTCCATCACTATCCTATTGAACCTTTATGCAACTCCAATTTGTTATGGATTATAAGGTGTAGTCTTATGTCTTTTAATCCCATGGTCTTTGTAATACTTTTCAAAATTATCAGAGAAAAATTCACCGCCATTATTAGTCCTTAAGCATTTAATTTTCCTACCAGTCTGATTTTCAACAAGGTTTTTAAATTCCTTAAACCGACTGAACACTTCTGATTTACTTTTCAGAAAATAAACAAATGTTCTTCTCGAATAATCATCAATGAATGATACATAGTATCTTGATTTAGACAAAGAAGGAACATTCACTGGACCAAATACATCAGAATGAATATAATCTAGCAAACCAGAAGATTTGTGAGGACTAGAATAAAATGAAACACGGTGTTGTTTTCCATATATACAATGCTCACAAAATTCAAATTCAAGGTTACAATCTTCAAGCCCCTCAACCAGGTTTTTATTCTTCAAAGTTTTTAAACCTTTTTCTCCTATGTCGCCTAGCCTATGATGCCAGAGCATAGTCTTTTTTGCTGGAAGTTTAACTTCCATAGAGTTTACATAATTAGGAATATTTCCCTCTTTTCCTCAATGAGTAGCCTTCTGTGACTTTACAGAGACACTGTTACATTGAATAGCATGTGCATCCAGCTTGTACAAAGTACCAATACAAGCACCCCTTGCTAGCACCATTGAGCCTCTAGTCATCTTGTAGCCATTTATAGAGAATATGACTTGCACTCCAATATCATTTAGCTTGCTAACAGATAGTAGATTTTGAGCCAGACCTAGTATATGCATAACATCTTTGATTCCCTTCACTCTACCATCAGGGAATTGGATTCTGACTCTTCCAGGACCAACAATCTCTAAATTTGAATCACTTTCCAAGCACACCTTTCCACCATCATATTCTTCATACTTTGTGAACCAGTCTCTATGAGATGTCATGTGGAAAGATGCTCCAGAATCAATCAGCCAGACATCATTTGATGCCTATGTAGCCAAGGCTGGAATGAAGGTGTCTCCATCACTATGAGAAGAATCATTATCAGAAGAGCCCTTCTTCTTCTTCTTTTTCTCCTCTTTACAATCCTTTCAGACATGACCAGGTTGCCCACAGTTCTAGCACTTCACCTTGGACTTCTTGCCAGGAGACTTTGATCTCCCCTCTGATTTTGATTTGGACTTCTTGTCCTTCTTCTTGCCTTTCTATTTTGACCTTCCTCTAATAGCAAGGGCCTCCTTCACCATCTCAGAATATTTCCTTCTCATTTCTTCTGATAACAAAGAAGCAACATCTTCCATCTTGAAACTGGATGTTGTACTCCCAATAGCCATCACAAGGTGATCCCATGAATCTGGCAAAGAACACAATATCAATATACAATGATCCTCTTCATCAATCTTCACACCAACAGATGTCAACTGTATAATCAACATATTGAATGCATTGAAATGATCAACAATAGACCCTCCTTCCTGCATTTTCAAAGTGTACAACTTCTTCCTCAGGAACAGTTTATTCACCAAAGACTTCCCCTAATAAATAGATGCCAGTATCTTCCATAAGGAAGATGCAGTCTTCTCCTCATGCACATTCAGAAGAATGGAGTCTGCCAAATAGATCCCTATCAGCCCCTTAGACTTTCTATCTAAAAGGTCCCAATCTTCTTGCTTCATTCCTATAGGTTTCACTCTAGACACAGCAATCCAAAGATCATGATCCACTAAAAGATCCTCCATTTTGAGATTCCACAACTCAAAATTGCTTCCATTGAATTTCTCTATTTCAATATTTCCCGATGTGCTTTCCATCTCAATCTTTAATTAGAAATTGACAAAATTCTACAAGACTCCCACTGAATGGAAATTGACACAAAAAACCCAACGTACCCACAAGGATAACACAATTGGCCAGGCTATGATATGACTTGTAAGGAAAGCTAGATGAGGAAACAACTCTCCTAACGTCAAAACCTTAGGGAAGAATGCAGATATACTTTTTAAATTTTACAATTACAGTCCAATTAAGATGCACATGAAAGAGATAACAGAAACAGAGTATTTGACACACACATGTGGACACTAGATTTACATGGGAAAACCCTTACGAGAGAAAAACCCACCACATGAAGAGAAGTCACTTTGTATTACAGTAAAAAATAATTACATATAGAGTTCTGACTTATCTTTCTAATGCTAGATTACAATAGCTTTCGCAATGATCAAACTTGTATAGGAACCTTGAAGTTACAATCTTTACAGAATAGAAATCACTCTGATACAATTCAAACTGTTCACACAATTGTTCTTTGAACCAACTGAACCATCGAGCATCTGCAACTACAAACTATATTCATGTCATTCCCTATCTATCGAGCTTCCTCTCAGAATTGCCACAACGAACTATCTTCCAACGGTTCTCCTTTAGCTTCTCTGATTCATACACAAGACACCACGTAGGATGGTCAAATGATCAAAAGGCAATCAAGTTGTGTTGGCATGTCGGTGAGACACTAATCGTGTCTCCCCGATGCCCAAAGGCTTCATTGTTGATATCAGAATAGGTTCCAATAGTCGATGAGACGATGTAGAAAACACCACAAGTCATACCAAATCCACTGACATTCATTTCATTTCTATCGGCAAGATTTTCCTCATCGGCAAGACTCATACCACTATTCACAAGTCACACCGACCTCAACATTGCTATCGACAAGACTTACCACTCACCAAGAGGTTACACTGAGACTTCTTAAGTTACATCGAAGCATCCATTAGTTGATGAGACTTATCGCTTTCACCAGGACTTCATACCGAGGTCCTAAGTCATACTAACAATAGACTTCCTCATCGCTAAGACAAATGTCCATCATTGAGACTTTACTCCAAGATCTTTATGTTATATTAAGCATCAACTAATAGTCGCCAAGACATTCATCTTTCGCCAAGAGGTTTCACCAAGCTCTTTGTGCTACTTTGGGTGAATACCATCATTGAGACATTCCTTATCGATATAAGTCATACCAAACTCCAAGACCTTCCCCAAAGACTTCAAACTAAACACTATCGGCAAGACATCATGTCGCTGAGAGCTCATAGCGAACATCCAAGAATCTACCCGATATTTGATAGAATGGCCTATTAGCCAGAGGTCTCCATGGGCGGTGAGAGGTAACACTGAACACAACAAGTCACACCGAAGACTCCCAAGTGTAAATGTTTGGCAAGACTTATGCAAGGTCACAGCGACCTGTACAAAACATAAGGCTACAAATCTGCTTGTCGGCCAGACATAGAATATGTCACACCAACTTGGCTCCAATAGAGGTTTCAGCTTGTGGGATTGAGACACATATTTCCAACAATTATTACATAGAACAAACTGAAATTGAAAAGAAAATAAAACTGCCCCAGTTCTCTCCTATTCCCGAACAACAAAAAGATCCCCTTTCTACAAATAAAGAAAACTTTTTTATTTTTTTCCTACCACTGCCTAATAACTGCTTCTTGAATTTGATTTTTCTTTTATTTTAAAAGAAACTTTCTATATTCCCTTCTTGTGAATGCCTTTTTCCATTCCTTGAAAATTTGATAATCTTCCATTTATCCTTCCTGAACAGCTTGCAATTATTGGATAAAACTTCCAATCTCCCATGAAGACATCTGGCACATTCTTCCCTTTCTTGATAAATAGGAAAACAATTTTTTACAACAATTCCCTTTATCATAACTATTTCATAACCATCTTCCAACCATTGATCCTCGGTTTCTAGTAAACTCTAGTGGTCACAACATGAAGCTCGACAATCTCCTCAAAAACATGAGTAAGCCACATTTCCATATCCGAGCTTAATGAAAATAACAGATTTAATGGTAGGGATCTTCCCAAATGTGCAACATAATGAATGGAGACTCATTGTGAATGACGACTGGAAGTTTTCATATATGCGAGAATGATTCCTAAACACCTTAGCTATAGATATCGCGGCTTTAAATATTTCTTTGATGATAGCCATGACTGATGAGGGCACAGTCCGAGACTTAGAAAACAACCCAAAAATAAGAGAATGATTTTATTATTCAGAAAATGGAGCTTCTTACATGCAGAGGATCTCAAATCCCCAAGTTCTACAACACATGCAAGTTACAAAAAGCTACAGAATCACCCTTTCACAATATGCAAGCTTGTCCCCAAAAAGTTACCCAAAAATATTAGAAACCTGCCCATAAATAGAGCTCCTCTATAGTTTGGAGCCAAAACAACATTAAAATTTGATTTTAGGTGGTTTGGCACTGAAAATTACAAATAGAAGTTCAAATTTCAAAAGAACATTTGCAATTGTATCCTCTAGAAAGTGCCCCAACTTCTCGGGGCCATAACTTTTGATCCGGGGCTCTGATTCGCAAACCGTTTGAACCGTTGGAAAGGTATCGAAGTCAAGAACGTGCTCAAAATCCACTACACCTATTTTGGCAAGTTTTAGGGACATTCCAGAAGCTCTAAGTGCCTCAAATCCAACTCGAAAGATTTTCAGGTGTAAATCTGGGAAACTAAAACTGCAATATCTTTCAACCCAGGAATAGAAAATAAAAACCATAAATTGGGAATTTCATTATGACGAAAAGCATATCCAAAAATGTAAAAACATATAAAAAATGATAAACTTGAAATTTAACTATTTTGGGTGATGCAAGATTTCCCTTACACCACTGGATGCTCCTGCATCAGACACCCAGGGTAATTTGAGAAGTGACCCCGTCACGTCGCAAATGGTTGAGGATAACTCAACCGGTCAACCACTACCTTAGATAGTCAGGATGAATCTTCCACAGGCCTTCCTCTCCATTTCACCAGATATTCTTCATATTGTCTATTTCTGGTACTCCTTCCCACACAACTATCCAAGATTGCTTTAATCTCCTCCCTTTCTGAAGTAGGTGCTAGAATGTACTGCCCTACTGTTGGCGCTTCCTCTGTTCCACCTTCATGATACTCTGTCAAATCTGAAATGTTGATTCCATCAGGCAACTCTACCTCATATGCATTCCCTGAATCATGCTTCTTCAAAATCTTACAGGGACCAAATTTTTTCATCTTTAATTTATTATAGGTTCCCACGGGAAACCTTTCTTTCCTCAAGTGGACCATTACTTCATCACCAATCTGAAACTCCTTATACCTCCTCTTTTGATCTACCTTAGCCTTATACTGCATATTCATCTTGTTAATATGTTCTCTTACCTTCTCATGTATATCCTTGATGTGTTCTGCAAAATCTTCGGCTTCAACACTTATTTTCTTCTCTTGGTCCGTCTTCCTCAATTATGGAGCTGTTCTGGGGCTACCTCCATACACAATCTGGAATGGTGATCTACTAGTGCTTCTATTGACAAAATTGTTATAAGAAAATTCTGCCTGGGGTAAGATCAAGTCCCATCCCTTGGGTTTATCTCCTACCAAACATCTTAGTAGGTTACCTAGACTCCTGTTAACAACCTCTATCTACCCATCTATTTGTGGATGGTGTGCAGAACTAAACTTCAGCTCTATCTTCAGCTTCTTCCACAAGGTCCTCCAAAAGTACCCCATAAATTTGGTGTCACAATCTGAAACAATACTCTTTGGCAGACCATGTAGCCTCACCACCTCTTTGAAGAACAAGTCAGCAATGTGGATTGCATCATGGGTCTTCCGACATGGAATGAAATGTGACATCTTCAAAAACCTATCAACCACCACAAAAACTAAATCATTCCCTCATTGTGTCATTGGCAAACCAAGAACAAATTCCATACTTATATCCTCCCATGGCCTCTCTGGTACAGGTAAGGGCTGATATAAGCCTGTATTCTGGTTCACTTCTTTAGCCATCTGACATACTTTGCAGCTTTGTACAAACTTCTTCACATCCTATGACAACTAAGGCCAATAATAATGCTCACTGATAATGGCAATGGTCTTATCCTAACCAAAATGTCCTACCATTCCTCCACTATGCTTCTCCTTTATCAAGTTCTCCCTCATAGAACTCCTCAAAATACACAATTGACTTCCCTTAAATAACATGCCATCCTGGATTATGAAATCTAACCACCTTGTCCTGTCCACTGTAACAGGTTCCTTTCAAGCTTTCCAAGCCTCTGCAAAATCAGGATCTTCTGCATACAGTGTCTTGAGTTCATTGAACCCAACCACTTCAATTTGCATCTCTGTCATCAATGTATGCCTCCTACTTAAGGCATCTACAACCCTATTTGACTTCTCACTGCTATGTTTCAAAACAAAGGTATAACTCTACAAAAACTCTACCCATTTCATATGCCTCTGATTTAATTTTCCCTAACTATTTAGGTACTGCATGGCCTGATGATCAGTATATAGAAAAAATTCCTTCGGCAACAAATAATGTCTCCATTTCTTTAATGCTTGAACTATTGCATAAAACTCCTGATCATATATAGAATACTTTCTCTTGGCATCATTTAACTTTTCACTGAAATAGGCAATGGGCTTACCTTCTTGGCTCAATACTGCTCCAATGGCACAACCACTGGCATCACAATCCACTTGAAACACCTTGTTGAAATCGGGAGAGCTTAGGAACAGTTGCTCTTATCAATCAGCTCAAATACTTAAAAACTTTTTGCTGCCTCGAAGCTCCACTTGAATTCTTTCTATCCCTCCTCATTATTTCGTGGGTCCACAAATACTACTAAATTTATAATGAAAATTTCTATAAAAAATCCAGCCAAAACCATGGAAAGATCCACCTCTAGAGTAATTCTTGGGTAGGCCATTCCAAAATAGCTCTTCACCTCGGGTCCATCTTGAGACCTTCACGAGACAACAAACCCTAAGTACACCAACTCCCTCTTTACAAAACTACACTTCTTCGTGATTAATCAATGCTTCTCTTAACTTCTCAAAGGTTTCCGGGACATGCATAATCGATGCTCATCCACGTCTTATCAAAATCAAAATATCATCTAAATACACACACAACAAAACTTCCCAAAATTTTTAGTACCTCACCAAGGAGCCGAAAGGACGTGCTCTCTGCATTGCTAGCCTTAAAGGCATGACTAACCACTCAGATAGTCTCCTTTTTATTCCTGGCAAGGCAAATTTTCCATTCATCTCCCTTCTAACTGATCCGGGTGGATATCCACTCTTCGACAATCTTGTGAAGTAATCGGTGCCCCACTAAACAGCCCATCAAGTCATCCATCCCAAGTGTGGGAAATCTATACTTGATTGTTATCTTGTTTATGACTCGAACTGTAGACACATCCTCCACTCCCCCATCCTTCTTGGTGCTAGTATTGCAACTACGATGGACTCAAACCTCCGTATCAAACCTTTTCAACAACTCTTGAACTTGTCTGCTCAACTCTCATTTTTGTTGGAGTCATTCTATGAGCTGCCTTTATTTGGCAACCGCTCTCTAGGAATCAAGTTAATCTGATGACTGATCTTTCTTATTGGTGGTAAACCCTCAGGTACATTATCAGAAAAAATATCCTAAAACTCATCCAACATCCCAAAAACTTCTTCGGGAACCTTCTCACTATCCCCCTTACTCACTCTAGGAATCAATGCATAACACACATGCTCATGCTTCATACCTTCTAAAAAATTTCTTCCATTCATATACAATAAATTCTAGCACTACTGCATACCTTTTCTTTAGTCTCCTTCATAGGTTTCAACTTGTGACGAACCCCATCCTTTGTCAAGGAATAAGTGTTTGCATGGCTATCATGTATAGCTCGCCTATTGAACTGCCATGGCCTCTCCAACAACATGTGACATGCATCCATGGGGATGATATCAAAAAGTACGTCATCATTCTAGCTCTTGATCTTGAACTTTACTAGGCACTGCTCAATGACAAAAACTTTGTGGTCTTTTGCAATGAGGCAATCCGATACGGATGTGGATGCCTTTCCCTCTTCAGCTTCAACTTTGTGACCATCTCCTCTGACACCAGATTATCGGGCAATTCCCAATCACAATAATGACATCACAACATTTTTTTCACACTTTGCACCTTTGTGCAAAACATTCTTCCTCTATTCCTCGCTACTTTTCTTCACCACTAGGGCTCTCCAATCACTGTAGGGTTTCTCCCCTCTTCACCATAATCTACTGTTCAGATTGTGCCTCCCCAATCTGCATGCGAACTCCATGACCTTTCTAGCCTTTTGTCTGCCCTTCCTTGGTGTTGTGGACATTCAGGTTCGATGCCCTTCTTCACCACACTAGAAACACATTCCTCAAAACCACCTCTTCCAGATCCTTGTCCATATCTCCTTCATCCTCTACCTCTTTGATCACCACTATTTTGATCACGAGGGCGATAGAAGTTGTCACTCCTTTGGCTTCGCTAGTACCCACATCTTCACTTTTCTTTTCATCATCGTTTCAGCTTCCTCAAGGTCTTCTCCATTTCCTTCCGCTTTGACCTCCTCATCCTTTTTGCTTGCCATCAAATCTTTTGTTTAGCTTCTCTTCCACCTTTAGAGCAAACTGATACACATCCTCAATGGTGGTCATTCTGACTAGGCTTAACTCCTCCTGAATGGTTGGTCGTAACCCATTAAGATATCGGGCTACCTTCTCCTTATTGGCCTCTGTGTGACCCGTTCTAATGATTATCTTATGAAAATCTTTAGTATATTCTTTCACAAATCTGCTTCCTTGCTTCAACCCTTGCAATTTCTTCAACAGATCTAACTCGTAGTCCACTAGTATGAACTGCTTCTTCAGTTTCTCTACCATGCGATCCCATTTGGTGATCTTGACTTTTCCTCTTTGATTTCTTTCCAACTGGACCTCTTTCCACCAAATACTGGCATGGCCCTTCAACTTCATTTTCGCAAACTTAACTCGATCTAGGTCCTCTATTTCCTCATACTCAAAATATTCTTCTAGCTCGTTGATCCAATCGATCAACTCTTCCGGGTTCAGACTTCTAGAATAATTGGGGACTTCTGCTCTGGGTCTTTTCCCAATCTTTGAAATGGCCCTTATTAGCCACATTTGGTCTTGATCAATTGCTTCTTCTTCCTCTTCTACATCTGAACCTTCTTCCTCTCATTCATCCTCACTTTCCTCCCTCGGGTTTAACCCTCTTCTCAACTGCTCTTGTAACACATCAACCTATCTCTGGAGGGCTGCCAGTGCATCTCTTCCACTAGAATCTCTACCGCCTCGACCACCTCGCCTACCAAGCATCACTCTTGGAGGCATCTTTCTTGACCTTGACCTACAACCACGGTCTTGGTGCGAATTGCCTCACGATCGGTGATCTATCCACACACTCAAGAAAAACCCGCTCTGATACCACTTGATGAGGGTGCAACCTGAGACTTAGAAAACAACCCAAAAATAAGAGAATGATTTTATTATTCAGAAAATGGAGCTTATTACATGCAGAGGATCTCAAATCCCCAAGCTCTACAACACATGCAAGTTACAGAAAGCTAGAGAATCACCCTTTCGCAATATGTGAGCTTGTCCCCAAAAAGTTACCCAAAAATATTAGAAACCCGTCCATAAATAGAGCTCCTCTATAGTTTGGAGCCAAAACAACATTAAAATTTGAGTTTAGGTGGTTTGGCACCAAAAATTACAACTTGAAGTTCAAATTTCAAAAGAACATTTGCAATTGTATCCTCTAGAAAGTGCGCCAACTTCTCGGGGCCATAACTTTTGATCCGGGGCTCTGATTCATGAACCGTTTGAACCGTTGGAAAGGTCTCAAAGTCAAGAACATGCTCAAAATTCACGATGCCGATTTAAGTAAGTTTTAGGGCCATTCTAGAAGCTCTAAGTGCCTCAAATCCAACTCAGAAGATTTTCAGGTGCAAATCTGGGAAACTAAAACTGCAATATCTTTCAACCCAGGAATAGAAAATAAAAACCATAAATTGGAAATTTCATTATGACGAAAAGGGTATCCAAAAATGTAAAAACATCTGAAAAATGATAAACTTTAAATTTAACTATTTTTGGGTGATGCAAGATTGCCCTTACACCACTGGATGCTCCTGCATCAATGACCATCTCAGTTGAATAGCTTATAGAAACCTCTGGATGACAAGTTATTCATATTCATTGCCTGAATTCCTTAATAAGTGTGCAAGGTTGCATTCCCTTGATTTATTCTATGAAATTGAGCCATATTTTAGATTAATTCATCGTCTAGAGAACTGGCTCTAAAATATCTATGATCGGTGCATAAATAAGTTATGAGGATATCATAGAGTTGATCTATTTAGACCGCATCTAGGTTAGTAACCAATTGCTATCACATCGTTGCTATCATGATGGTGTGGTTGCTTTAAAATACTTATTTGTTATGCAATACCCATGAAAAATTCTCCCAGAGTTCTCATCAACACTTTGAGTCTCTATGAACATTTCGATGACCATTTGTGTCTCTTATCAAGCATTGCTTGGAATTCATTTGTAACCTTTATTTTCTCCCAGCAACTGAATTTATCACACCTTGAAAACTCTTGTTATGTCAAGAATCTCATAAAGATTTTAAACATATGACCGAACCACCCCGTTGTGTATCAAGTGAACTCATGATTCTAAGTGTTTGAATTAGGAAAGCGTTGCTGATATGCCACCACAACATTGAGCATGAATAAGATCATCTTCAAATTTCTGCCTTCAAATGGAACTCAATACGGGCTCTTCAAAGAACATATCCATTGAAATCTACCTTCATAAACTTCAAGGTAGGGTGTTAGGGGAACACAGGTTTCCGAAACTCCATGTTAGGATTTAATGTCATTTCATAACCAATTGTTATAGAATTGTGCAAAATGCCAATGAGACTTTTCGCTTGCCTTCACTTTCATTTTCTATTAGTGTATTAATGAATTACGTGGAGCAACCAAATACCAATGGTAAAATGAACCTTTGCTAATATATATTTATCCTATCCGTTGCTTACGTTCCAAAACCGTGTATCAGTTCTTGAGCTAAACTTAAAGTAATGTCAGCAGTTTCAATTGTTATATAATCACCTTCGGGGCCAACGGTGGTTCTAAAACTCTTCAACATGGTGATGAATTGTAATGTATCCTTGGTTCCCCCTTCTTTTATGTTTCCAAACCATATGTTAAGGCACTTTTAATGAATAACGCTAACTGACAGATAGCTTCTAAACTTTTCTCAAAGGTGTTGGATTAGAGGCAGAGACAAGAGATAAACAAGGGAATGCAAATGCAATCTTAACAGAAATAAAATACCCAAAATAGATTAAAGCTTGTGCTTGTTCATTCATTCAAGAAATCATAAAGATATAATAGATTTATAGAGCTTGAGCTCTTGATATGTTCATCAGAAAATAAAAAACCAACTCCCCTATTTTCTATTCATAGCCTTCAAATAGAAAAAAAATTACATACTACTGTTCTATCTTCTTGTCTTTTACTTCACCCATACAAAAAAAAATACAAAGGTTCTTCCAGAAGCTATGTAAGAGCCCAACCAAAATTGGAGGGAAAGAAAAAACATTGATAACAAATAAGTGTTGATTTAACAGCCAACAAGCAAAAATCTGTAGGTTTAGATTTTGCATTAAATTCAAATCAAAAGCAATCCTATACGCAAGAAAAGAGAAATGATTGCTAGAAAAAATATACGAAGGAGTAAATGCAGTGGTTGGGATTAGTTTCCAACACTCCCCCTTAATCACAACTAGCTGGCATTCTTCTCAAAAAATTTGGAGCATCTGCTTTCTCTTACAGTTCTGAAAGGTTCTAGCACATTTGTCTTCACTTACTGTTTTGAAAGTTTTAGCGCATTTGTCTTCACTTAATGTTTTGAAAGTTTCGACGCATCTATCTTCAACAGTGACACCCAAACAATTTCTTAAGTATTCAAATGCTTCTTTTTCCAATGGTTTAGTAAATATATCAGCAAATTGATCTTGAGACCTGCAAAATTCCAAAAAGATCTCTCCATTATTAATCAATTCTCTAATGAAATGGTACCTAGTGTCAATATGTTTGCTTCTCTTGTGAAATATTGGATTTTTAGATAGTGCTATGGCTGGTTTGTTGTCACAATGTATTTTTGTTGCATCTTCTTGTTCATGCTTCAACTCTTTCAACACTCTTCTCATCCAAATTGCTTGGAATGTTGCCCTTGTTGCTGCTACATATTCTACTTCACCTAAAGAAAGAGTGACAATGGGTTGTTTCTTTGAGGCCCATGATACAGCCCCTGTTCCAAAATGAAAAACATAACTAGATGTGCTTTTTCTATCATCAATGCTGCCAGCACAATCACTATCTGTGTATCCTATTAGCTTAAACTCATTTGAACATGAATATTGAATGCCATAACTTCTTGTTCCAATTACATATCTTAGAATTATTTTCCCAGCTTTCCAATGTGAGTCGTTTGGAGACTCCATGAACCTTGAAATCAAACTTACACCATACATTATGTCTGGCCTTATGGCTATTAGGTACATGAGACTACCAACAAGTTTCTTATATAAAGTTGGATCTACATTGGATCCTTTGTCATCTTTACTCAGCTTCAAGCCTGTGACAGTTGGTGTTGGTGCTGATTTGCATTTCAACATATTAAACCTTTTCAAAATATCATAAGCATACTTTGCTTGAGAAATGAATATACCATTTTGATTTTGATTCACCTCAATTCCTAAATTGTATTTCATGAGACCCAAATCAGTCATTTCAAAAAAAAATTCATAGCTCCTTTGAAAAAATCAATGGAAAAGTCACCCGTGAATATTAAATCATCAACATATAAGCATACAATCAAATTTTCACCTTTTTCATTCATCTTTGTGTATAAGGTTGGTTCACTGTTGCACCTATTGAAACCATTTTGTAGAAGATAAGAATCTATTATGCTATACCAAGCTCTTGGGGCTTGCTTGAGACCATATAGAGCTTTCTTGAGCTTATAAACTTTGTCTTCTTGGCCTAAAAACTCATACCCAAGTGGTTGTTCCACATAGACTTCTTCTTCAAGATGACCATTTAAAAATGATTATTTCACATCCATTTGATAAACAAGCCACTTGTTTTGAGCTGATATGGCAAGTATCATTCTCACGGTGTCTAGGCGAGCTACAAGAGCAAATGTCTCATTGTAATCAATTCTGAGCTATTGTGAATATCCCTTTGCCACTAGTCTTGCATTATGTTTTTGCACATCACCATTTGCACTCAACTTGGTTTTGTAAACCCACTTAACTCCTATGACATATTTTCCTTTTGGAAGGCTCACTAACTCCCATGTTTGATTCTTTTCAATTGAATCTTCATCCATTGCATTTAACCATTTTTCTTCTTTAATTGCTTCTTCAAAATGAATTGGATCATCTACAAGTGAATATAAAGCAAAAAGAGAGGGTTGACCTGCATTATTTTCACCTTCATTATGCTCATAAATGTCTCTTAAAATTCTAATTTTTTGTCTCTTTAACCTTGCTAGTGTG
>VDFB02382345.1:0-42135 GCA_007258455.2 Sequoia sempervirens | reverse complement strand
TGAAAAATCCACAAAAATCACAAAAATGACCTGTGAAAACACAAAAACATCATAAAACTTCAAAAAGACAAAAAAAAATCAAAACATTTCAAAAAACAAAAAATAGTGTTAGATTTAGTCACACTTGTTATTCTTTGTCATTTTTTGAACTACGTTGCCTCTATGACTGGACGTAGTCAAGGCTATCTGCCGATGTGCCCCCGATGCATTAGGTCAGTCCGTTTAGGTTTGATTGTATAAACTCATGCTTCCATTCATATTTATATAGGACAAGGTCATTGGTCATGTCGAACTACTAGGTCTCTACGTGTATAATGTAGGTAAGGCCATCAATCGATGAGCCCCCAAGGCCACACTAGGTCATTCCATTAGGGTTCGTCATAATCACTTTCACAGATGTCTTCTATTTGTAGTCAGTTTTTTCAGTCAAAGTCAAGTCGAACTACAAGGTCTCTGTGTGTATAATGTAAGCAATGCCATCAATCGATGAGCCCTTGAGGCTGCACTAGGTCAGTCCTTTAGGGTTTGTTGTCACACACAGTCAATTTTCAACATGTCATATCAAGTCATGCATCAATTTGTTGAACAAGTCAACAATGTCTCTAAGTCAAATCACACAACTTGCCAAACGTAACAATTAACACAGATCAAATTATGTCTGCTACAGGATGTGTCCTTCCTAGAAATAGGCATCATGAAACCAATCAACCTGAATCTTGTTCAGGATGGGCCCTTCTTGAATATTGATATCAACATGACAATTTATGTCTTATACAGGATGAGTCCTTCCTGCATAATCGACATTGTAAAATAATCAAACATAGCCTTACATAGGTTATCACATCAATGGATTTGACTCAATGCCTTACACGATTCATGTCTTTCTCAAACCAAGCTTTATCATGCCTTATACAGATAGTCATAACATTGAAACTAGACTCACAGTCTTATCCGATATGTGTATCTCCTAAAATCGGGCTCTATCAATTACAATAACTCATGGAAACAGAACAAGTTTTGGAAAATATTTTATTGGCTTTTTGACTTTATGGCTTATTTATCTTATCATTAATCTTGAATTGATGACTTGGAATCATGTTACTAGTTTCTTCAAGGATGTCCCATGAAGGATTTAGAGGAGCGATGATGTCTCATGACCTGTCTTTTACTTTGTTTGTTGTCTATTGTTTGTCTTGACAAAAAGACTGGGGCAAATTGTGCCCTTAGTATGAGTTAACGACACTCCTTGTCTGCGACTGTCTGTTGTTAGAAAATGGATGACCTTGCACACCTTGATCTATCTCATATCATGGTGTTTGTCTCCATTTGTATTAGTCCCGCCTAATGATGATAAAGTGCAATACCTTTTGTGATACAGTGAAACATTGAAGATTCTTAATACATGACATCTATCGGATCTCTTTCGTTATTTCTCAATTTTTCTTTCCATACTAATAGTTCTTCTTTCTTGCATTATGACAGAGTCCTGTGACACACAACAATATAAGTCATCCTGCGTATCCATACATGTTAGAAAAATACATACATATAGGCATTTATCATATTTAGGAAATTATGGCATAATAGACATTCATCATCATACAATACATATCATAAGCCTTCCATGTACAAAACAAATGTAAATATATGCATCACATTATATTTGTATACCATCACATGTAGCATGCATTGTCCATATAACATCATATAGAATCCACATTACATCATTAGTTGCATCAACACATCATAAAAGATATCATCATCCATCACATAGGCATGTCATATAAACATCACATGTACAAATAAACAACTACATAATTAATACATCGAAATGCGTATCATGAGAATCACCGCCAAAATCATATATATATATATATATATATATATATATATATATATCGCTCAATTGTGTCACATCACAATGTCATAATGTATCAACAATACATGGAAGCCCGCAGGCTATAGGATCATAATACAATGTCTCGATGCATCTAAAGAAGTATCCCTATCCTGAATTGCCACTACTATCATGCCTGGAGTGTGTGGAGGAATGATGATGGGAACCCGATGACCTATGAGCTGAGGGAGGTCTGTAATACAGACCTGCTCTACGTGGCTGCTCCACCCCCTCTGTGCTAACTGTCCTAGTGTGGGTCCTGGTTTGTGACCTGCTACTATGTGCCTGTGAGAAGCTGGGAGCCCGTCTCTCGGGAGGAATCTCTACCTCATATAAATCACGATACTATCTCTCTCTCTCTCCCCAGCTCTAACTAACTCCCTAGTAAAAGCAACTGATGGTCTAGTACATAAGGCTCAGAGCTCTGTGAATCTCTTCTCTGTCTCCTGTCTCCGAGCTATAGCCTGATCTCGGTCCATGATGGCTCTGTCCCTCTCTATCTGGAATGCATCCCTCTCTAACATCAGGACTCTCATCTACTCCTCTAGGGAGGCAACCTGGGCTCGTAATGTAGCAATATCAGTATCTACTAACCCTGTCTCAACTTGTCTGACCCTCGCTACCCCATCCTCCTCCTCATCTAGCTCCTCTAAGATCTGATCATGAATCTCTCTCTCATGATCATCATCCTCCTTGTCATCCTCCTAGTAGATGCCTAACAAACCCAAGGCATCAATCTCTACCTCCTCTCTACCTACCTCCTCGGTATCTGCCTCCTCCTCTATTGGGATGTCTGGAATAGCTGCCTCTGTGGGGTGCACCTCCTCTCCTACCCCCTCATCGTCCACCTCATCCATCATCTCCTCCATCACCATGACCTCCTCTGTCTCCCCGACCTCTATCTCTGCCACACCTGCCTCATGGACCTGTCCCTCGCCGTTCTACCAGTGTTGGCTACTCTGGATCTGTCAGCAGAATTGGTCTATGTACTACCCACCACTGATCATACTCCCTTGTGGTCCCCAAGTCTGCTGGACCATCTCTCCATCCCCATGGAACTTCCTGTAATGCATCAATGTCTGCCTCTAATGTGGCCACTAGAATCTCTAGACCCCATAGGGGGATCTCTCGCGATGACCTCGCAAACTCAGCTCGACCTCTTGGTACGTCCTATACTTCTCCAAACTACTGTAGGACATGATCTGGCAAATGACGCTCTATAATGTGGACATGTGACACTGTCCATCCAGTCAAAAACTAAGTCTGTTGGAAAAATGGAAAATGCTCATCCTCGTTTGACCACTCTGTGCAGCCCAGATATGGCCTCCATGTAAACTGAACCATCGTGTCTATAGCATGCCTGAAATAACCCATATCTCCTATGTGGGGCTGAGTGTTAACCCTCGCATAGTGGAAGGCATAAGGGGCTCTGTGTGGCAAGTCAACTATAGCTAGTGGCTGAAAAATGGTGATGTGCTCCCATGCCCATACCATCAGGAGCGTGGTACCACAACTCATGGACTATGCATCTCGGTAGGCAATATCATGCAAATGAAAGTACAACATACCAAGGAGACAAGGACCCCATGCATACACCTCATGTCTCTCAAGCATCCCTACAAGCATCTCCCCCCACCCCATAGGAAAACCATGACCTCGACAGTCAGGAAGTACTATACCACCTATCAATGTACATACTAAACAGTCTAGCTGCTTATATCTCTGAGCTAGAACATGCCACCTAATCTCATAATGGTCGAACCCTAACTGTCTAATGTCTGCATGCAGATAGTATCTGCACATCTCGGCCACACCCCTTTGGGTATCATACCTCACTCGTGTGCCTCTAATAGTGAGTCTGAGTATCCTGTACACATCCTCCAATGTAACAATGGCCTCTCCAATCGGTAGGTGAAATGAGGATGTCTCTGAGTGCCTCCGCTCGCATAAAGCTGTCAATAAACCATGAATCGCCTGAATCTCGGGCATGTCTATCACGTGAAGCAGACCTAGGTGCCATAGGATCTGTCGCTCTACTGGCCGAAAGCTATCTCTGAATCGAAATGTTGTCGGTCTCGACTCCCGAGTATATATCGTATCTAGTACAACCTGCAATGGCATTATACGTACCTCATGTCAGCATCAATCAACTACCCTAATGCAAAATGACTAGACTAACTGCGATTCAAATGCGTCATTATTCTACATATTCAGTGCATAAAATTCAGATGTGTCATTTCATTATACACATGCGTCGTTATTCCACGCATGCGGTTCATCAAATCCAGATGCGTCATTTCATTCTACACATACGTCGTTATTTTTCAAATGTGGCTAACTATAACATATGCATTGAAATAAATAACATTGTGTTGTGGGAAATTCAAATGTGTTTCATTCTAAACAATTGCAGCTATTCTACATGCACATGTGTTGTTAATTATCAAATGCGGTTCATTAACCTACAAATGCATCGAACTACCTCTAACCTATGCTAAACGTTCAACGTAAATTTGCAGATGCAGTTTTTCACACGCAGATGCGTCGTTTACGCACACACATGCGGTGTTTAATTAAAATGACGCATACATAAATTTTGAATTAAATGCATTAAAGTATGTGAAAGGAGAAAATTTAAAAAAACAAGTTTGAGGTACATACCGGGGGGTCCGCGTCAGTAGGTCTCTAGAAGGTTCGAATCCTATAGGCTCGGTGATGGATGTTCGAAACAGGGGACATCGTCGCTAGGAGTGTAGAGCCAATTCTCAAATTTCCAAGCTAGGAGGGTGAAAATGAATAGGTTTTTACCCCACTTCCTATATATTCCTGGGGTTTAGATAGCATTCTTTTCTACTGGCCGTGTCAGTTGTCCTTTCCACTCGACCCGTATTCGTACCTAACATTCCCAAACTCAATTCTGCAAACTCCATTGCATTTTTGGCCATCCAATGGCCTAATAGGGACTATTTCCAAATTTTTTATTAAATTTTTTTGAAAATTTGTCGATTTTCCCAAGGGGGCATACCTTCACCTGTTTTACACTAGGGCATTACTGGGGCATATTTCTTATTGATTTTCTTTGACACAGTGTCAAAATGACATTGTATCAAAGAGGGGCAAATGTAGACACTGAAATTTGGTCTAAGCCTCTGACATCAATATTCTTCATAATTCGTATTCTTCATGGTCATGATTAAATATTGTCAATTATTTAATTATTCTATATAGTTTTCATTTCTTCTATTAATTATTTAATCTTAATTATTTAATTAATTCTCACTTTTCTTTATTCTATCTTATTAATTAAATAAAAGCTTTTTATTTAATTATGTTACTAATTAACCTTATTCTTCTTGTCAAATTAAATAAATTCTTATTTAATTTACTCTCTATCATACTTCAACTATAAATAAATAAATTCTTTATTTATTTAATTATTTAATTAAATCCTTTCATCACTTAATTAAATAAATCTTATTTATTTATTTAATTATTCTTCAAATATCAAATCTTGAATTAAATGAATTATTTAATTCATGAATTCTATTTTAAACGCATTCCTCTATATTTAGATGAGTTGTGTGAGTTATCTAAATATTCACTCTTACTCAATTTGACTCGACTCAAGATCTATTTTAATCACTCAGTTAACTCAGGATTGAATGTCTGAGTGGTGTTCTTGAGTAATCTCTTCATCAAATCATTCAATTGTCCAGTTCTAACTCATTTTCATGTACATGCAAATTAATTAAATAGTCCTATTTAATTAATTAAACCTTGTGCGTGCATTCAAACAAGAGTTGCTTTAATCCATCTTTATCTTTGTCATGCAAAGATAATTCTTCTATTTTCGAATACCGAACTAGAAGATTAAATTATTTATTTATTCTTTAATTCTATTCCTAATTTGTATCACTCATGTCATTACTAATTGTTATCAAAATGCATGACCAATCAATCAATCTCAACCGTCGGTTGATCTTTCAATCTTGGCCTATCGTTCGAATAATCAATTTTCTATAAATTGATTTGTCATTCTTCATTCCAATCTCTCTCGAAAACTCATGAAATCTTATGAGGTTTGAGAGCACTTATCTTGAATCTTCGATGTTTTGCTAAATCACTATCATAGGCTATACTTGCATGAATCTTTGAAAATATGAGGGAAATTATACTACTACAAGCAAAATGGAGAAGGGCAATCGAGATGAATCATGTAAATATGTAGCAATTTGGTGAGATTGTTCTAGTTTGTTCACGTTTTGACTTTCCTTTGTTCTTTGTTGCTTAACATTAGATTGCATTTAGATTTAGATTATAGTTTTGTTTGTTCTAATCTTGTTTATGTTCTTGTGAAATTTCTAGACATTACAGCTTGTTACATCACAACTTTGCCCATCTGTTGCTTGCTAAATAAGCCAGGTGTAATTATTTATGCGCAACTCGTTATATTTGTGGATACTCCAAATTGTCCTAGTCTATGAGTAACACTTTTATACTAACTTTCACCTTTTTCTCCTGGCTACTGGATTGAGTCGTAGGGACACCCCTACCGCATAAAAATAAAATAAAAATCACCCTTTTCCTTTGATGATTAAATAATACATCATTATTTAATTATTATCAAATATCATATTCTACTATTAATTGGCTTTAGGTTATTTAATTAATTCATTTTAATTCAATATTACTAAATAATTAAATAAATATAATTAAATCCTAATTACCTTTATTCTATCCCGATTAATTAAATAAACCTTATTTATTTAACTACATCATTAATTATATTATTCCTCTATTACAAATTAAATAATTATTATTAATGTTTTAATTAACATTCAACATCTTCTAAACATTAAATAATTATATTAATTATTTAATTGAGTACATCCACACTTCTAATATCAAATAATATTTAATTCCCCATTTTCATATCAACAATATGCATTCACTATTAATAAATAGTTTATTTATTAATTAATCCTAACTTGCACATTCCTCAAATAATTAATTATTTAATTAATTATTATCTCATGCATAATTCCCTCAAACTTAACAATCACTCTCTTCTAATCAACTAGATAATTAATTTCACTTCACTGATCAATCAAATCAATTCACTCCCACTCAGTGTGAGTTAACAAAGAAATCAAATCCCTTAACTATTGAATCAATTCTCCATGCAAACAATTAACTAAAATCCTAAAGTCAATTGTAGTCAATTAACTCCCTAATCAATTCCTCTCAACAATCCTCAACCCTTGATCTTGATCAACCACCTCTTAATCTGGATCGTTCATTCAAATCAATCATTTCTATAAAAGCAACCCTCACATCTTGTTGATGGCTAACCATGAACTTAGTAATTTTGCATCATTGATATCTTTCACACACTTGAGCTTGAAGCAAAATAAGTGCATACCAAAAATAAGAGAAAATCAAAGTAAAGGATGACAATGAAGATAAATCACATTGACACGACAAAGGTAAGTATAATGGTTTATTAAATTTAGTTTTTTGTGTTGATTTGTACTCCATTGGACGATTCATATTGTGTTTAGGTTTTGAATAACAATTTTGCATGGTTATTGTGTTAATTCTTTACTTCTAATATATTTAAGATCTCATCCCTTGTGGTCTTGTTGATCTTGTTAGGTTTTGGTGGTTTATGCCTTATATTTTATGTTCTTTTTATTGGATAATACACATTAGTGATGAAAGTTCCTATACATCAAAGATGCTCATATTTTGATTGTTAACTAACTAATGGTTGTTGTGATTTTGTGTGATAGATGAGTTTTATTCCTTTTCTATGTAGGTATACAGTGACCAAGATATTTAGTTATTGGTGATATTTTGATAATAAATAGTATGGGCAGTTATTGCTTGATGCTAAAAGGTATTATGTAGTAGGGGGGACTTAAATTATATGTTACTTGTGTCGACTTAATTCTATTGTCAGTTATTATTAGAAGGTTATTTTTCATATACCATTTGTTTCAATTTCTATTAATCATGAGAAATATTGACACTTTTTTCTTGTTAAGCAACATAAGTTTTTGGACATATTGTTAAGGAGAAATATTAAATTATATGTTACTTGTGTCGACTTAATTCTATAGTTGGTTATTATTAGAAGGTTATTTTTCATATACCATTTGTGTCAACTTTATGTGATAGTTAGATGAGTTTTATTCCTTTTCTACGTAGGTATATAGTGACCAAGATATTTAGTTATTAGTGATTTTTGATAATAAATAGTATGGGCAGTTATTGTTTGATGCTAAAAGGTATTATGCAAGTAGGGATACTTAAATTATATGTTACTTGTGTTGACTTAATTCTATAGTCGGTTATTATTAGAAGGTTATTTTTCATATACCATTTGTTTAAATTTCTATTAATCATGATAAATATTGACACCTTTTTCTGGTTAAGTAAACTAGTTAAAATTGGCTAATGTTAATCAAGGGGTCACATAGCTACTTCTCTTATGTTATTCTTGTGAATTTTTAGTATTGTTAAGGATATTTATTTTAACCTTATTTTGTAAGGGTTTTGCTTGTGTGAGAGGTTGTTAAAATTAGACCATTGAGTCACCTTTTTAGATGTGATCACTTATTCTATGTTTTATGGACCATTCTTTATGTGGTTTTAATTGTATAAAAAGTTTCCTAGGTGGTAGGTCTATGGGTTAGGGGTCTTTTATTCCATTAAAGCCTACTCTAATTACCCACTTATGAAAAATGAAAAAATTGGAGTTGGTTGGGAAGTTATGGGAGCTGGTTTCATTTTTCCTTCTATATCTTGTTCTCTTTGAAAGGAGAGGGGTCTTCTCTCTTTTGCCTTGGCTTCACTCTCTTTTCTTTTAGTTGTTCTTGTCTTTCCTCATTTGGGAGGAGATTTCTTCATGGAGAAAACGAAAGGATGGGTGAGGAAGAATGGAGGAAGGGCTTGGAAAAGGTGAGGGATTCTTCCATATTGGGTTGAAAAATATCTTGGTAAGATCAACCCTTTATGGTTTGAGTTTTGTTGATGTGTAGATGAATTTTGAGTATTTCATTGGTTTATGTATATCTTGTTGATTCTCATTTAATGTGTATGTTAATTTGTGGTTTGAATTCTATGTGAAGATTTTAAGTTGGATCCTTTGTGGTGATGTGTGTGTTCGGGTTTTCTTTGGACAAGAGTTCCACCTTGTTAAGGGTACATGGATGGTCTTTTCAGAGTAACGCATTTGAGTTATGTGAATGAATGGTTGATTTGTGTCAAGCTTGGAAATGTGATCCATGTATGAAGTAAGCTAGGATAGCTATGTGACCCTTAGAGCTCAGGGGTGGATTGAAAATCAATCCTACGGTTGGGAGGAGAGCTTTTGGAAATATTGTTCTTTTGTCAACTTCTCTTTTCAGGGTTACATTGGGAGCTCATCAAATTAAAGTTTTCAAGATGGATAAGAGCCTTGAGAAATGGAGGATGTTAAAAGTTGTTATGGGTTTAGTTATGTGAAATGCAACATCTTTTACATGAGCCTCACAAATTGTAATTGAATAAGTATACTTGGTGGTTAAAAATTCAAAGAAATAATATGTGGAACTATTCAAGGGAACTAGGATATGTTACCTAGTTAGTTCGAGTTGATTTTCTTTTGGTAGGATAAAGAGGAGGGTTTTTCCTTTATACTATTGTTTTGAATAGGGAAGAAATAAGTAAACTAACCCTCTTGTGTAAAATAATATCTATTGTTTAAGAGAAAATATTTATGTTAGGGAACAAGGTATTCCACTCTAAGGAAAACATTAGTTGAATAAAGTGTTTTGAACATTATTTTTTATAAAGGAAAAAATGGGTTTTATAGGACCCGAAACTAGAAAGTTTACAAGAAAAAGAAAGATAAAGCATTATAGTACCCAAAAAATAGGGAGACTGCAAAATAAAAAAAGCCAAGAGAAGACATCAGCCACCAACCCAGAGCTAGCACAAGCTAGCAAAAAAAAATGCACAAAAAAACACCCAAAACTAACCTAAGGACTTTAAATTATGAGAAACCTAAGCTTCAAGGTTGCACATATCCTAGGTGCCCTTTTTTAGAGCCTGAATCTCTTGGGGTGTAGAATCATCCTTTCTCTTTAGGTGAGCTCTCATTCTCTTTGAGATGCTAGCATCGTCAATCTTGATTTTCTCCTTATCAACATCCAAATCCACAACCAGAGGTCCCTATTGGAAATTTTTTGTTTTCTCAACCATAGTGTTGATGATAGTGGCATTATGTTTAGCAATTTTGTGGTTATGATCCATGATAGTTTTCATAGTGTCCCTGATTTAAATAATTTCTCCTTCTAGGAACTTAACCTTAAACTCATTATCCTTCTTCATCTTGTCCATGAGCTCAACATTTTGTTGAAGGCACTTGGCCATCAACCTCATATTTTCCTCAGTACACACAACCTCAGCACTATTTTGGATAGTGCCTTTACCTTTCTGCGGATGCTAAATCTACATTTGCTCAAAACACGCAACTATTAGTAAACTTTAAGAAAATCAAATAAGACATCCCTATGGAATAATACATCAATTCTTCCAAATGCAAATGAAATTAACAACAAAACCAAGAAAAAGCATATGAAAACATGAAGTATATTTATCTCATAATGGATTGGTGCTTCTTCGATGTGGAAAGAAGCCCTTTCCCAATCCTTGCTTAAGCTCTATGATGAAAATGCTATGAAGAATGATATGGAATGATAAGATATGGATTCAAATGAAAATGATATGGAGAAAGATCTCAAGATTGTGGAGTTGTGGAGTAAGATGGGAAAAATCAGTTCTCAAATGAAGAGAGTGACTTTGCATAGGATTTGTGGATCAAGTTGCTAAGATTCTGGAGGATTTGATTAAGAATGAAGCCTCTATTTGTAGATTCTCAAATGCTAAGAGTGCTCAAGAGGGAGCAATGTGGGACTAAAAACAAGCCAATGAAAAGAGGCCACTTGTCAACTTGTGATAGGTTGGAGGATGAGCACATTTCAAACAATGTGCCAAAGAGAGGGAGATTTAAATTTGAATTTGAGAGTTAATGTTGAGTTTGACTTGTGCAAGGGACATGTAAGAGCCATGTAAGAGCTCATAAATACTTTGTTGGATGTACATGTCCACTTGCTTTCGAATTCAAACTTGAGGGAATATTCCTCAAAGATACCATGTTTCAATGGAAAATGTTGATTTTATAAATGAATTAAAATGATTTATTGGTGCAAGTGGGAAAAGCTAGAGGATGTGATTGGTAATTAGATTAAATGTTAATCAAGATTAGCTTAGTTAAGATGATTATTAGATGATTTTGACCCTTTTGACTTGAATATTTTGATTTATTTAAATCAAGAGGGAGAAATATGACTTTTGGGATTTAATTAAATAAAGTCTTGATTTATTTAATCAAAGAGGGAATGATAGGCCTAAATTAAATAAAGCTAATTTATTCAATTTAAGTGGATAATCCTTAGAGCTTAAATGAACCTGATTTACCTAATGAGTGGATTAATGTGAATTTGATTTATGAATGAGAGGATGAATATGAACTAGGTGCATAATGCTAATTTCACGTGTCTACAATTTTCCCCTCTTTGAAGCAATGTACTTGCTGCATTGGTTCAAAGAATAAACTTGTCGTGATCAAAAATTTAATTTTATTTTTATTTTTCGGATGCCCTAGTGGAAAGAAGTACACTGGTACATTGCCCCCTCGAGAGATGGAGTGAAAAGATTCAATTTGAGGGTTGATCTCGTGATAAAGAGGTTCAAAATGGATGGCTATGGGTGATGATATAAATGAGATGGTTTTAAGATGCTTAGAATAACAAATATATATTATCTTAAACAACTTAAATGATGATATGATGTGATGATGGATGAGATGGATGATGTGATATGCTATTATTATGCAATGGACGTTCTATGCAGATGCTTACACTAACAGATCTGTATTATGATGATGAAAATGCATGTGAAATGATTGGTGTTTCCTATTATGTATGATATGAATGATATGTGGTATGCTGATGATTTGTGGATGCAGGATGGATGCATGATGCATTGGTGATGATGATAAACTACTCATGACATGATGACAAGAGGATCCAATAGGCCAAATTTATGAGAGATGATGATGATGATGATAAATGATACTGATGAATGGATGATGATGATTTGCTTAACAAGGATTGGGATTTTAAAATGGCTACTTACCTTATGTTTGATAATACACATAGATACGATGCATCAAGGTATGAAGGACCAAGATGGCTTTGTACCTAGTGCAATGGACTTTGACTTAACAAAAAGATAGGAGTATTCTTATTCACACTTGACATACGGAAACCTTGCTAGGACATAGCTAACAAAGCAAGTGTTTTCCAAGTTATATTACAAGAATGTCCAACAAGCACAATAGACAAAAGATAATGATCATTTCCCCATTCCTGTCTCTCTAACTCCTTCGTTCGGATATCATCGAGAGGTCCTTGGAATGAGTGCAATAAGATAAATCAAAAGAAAAGATCAAGTATGCAAACAAGCCAATGCTCTTCATACCTTTAGCTAGAGGGATGTGTTTTGATAAGATAAGAATCCAAGGTGATATCCAAAATGATGCCCATTGTTGGAATGATATATCCTAGGATATGCGTTGTATAGGATGATGATGGTTTGATAAGATGATTGATAGGTTGTTGATATAAGGTTGACTAACATGTTTGAAAATGATCAAGAGTTTGATTTTTTTTAAATATTTTTTGTTTTCTTTTGATTTTATGATTGAAGCTTGCTTTTGCTGATTGTTGTGGTTGTTTCTATTTGTTTTGCCAAAGGATGAAGGTGACGATCAGTTTATTATGGATGACTGATTATTGCAGGTGCAAGCGAGATGAGACAAATGGATTTTTTTTCAAATATTTGGATGTTTTTGATGTTTTGAAATGTTTTGAGGCTATTTTTGGTGTTTTTGAGATTTTTATAAATGTTTTGATTTTTGAACTTTTGTGATGTTTTGGGGTTTTCTGAGATTCTATGAATGTTTTTGGATTTTGATTTTTTTGAATGTTTTTGGATTTTTGTGTCTCAGGGGTTGATCAAAGATTAGCCCTACCTACATTTAAGCTCAAAGACAACATAGTTCAGATAACATGTTTTTGGCATTTTTTGACTTTTTGAGTGTTTTTTGGATTTTTGATATGTTTTTGATGTTTTTTAGATTTTTTGATGTTTTGGATGTTTTTGGATTTTTTGCACAATTTTGATAATGTGGATATGGATATGATATCAGTGCTCCATTTTTGTGATTTTGTTGAAAACCAAGCTAAGGTTGACTAATTGAATCGATGGATTGATGATGATGATAGCATTGTTGAGGATACACACAATGCAAGGATAGTGTTACAATATGTAACGCTCACTGCAAACCCTAGAGGACAATAATAATACACATAGCAAATATTTTTTTTAAAACAATACAATTAAACATGCAAGAAACATTAACCATAATCACACATTACATTACACTATTACGCTTAGCTCTCTGGGGCACGCGAGGTTACTTCACAAACAACTAACAATGAAAGTGAAAGATAACAACATAACTATTAATATTATAAACCATGAATAAGAATGAATCCAATAACCAAGAGCGAGAATATTAATACATCACATAATACAATCATAATGAATCTCTTTTAACAAGTTACAATTGATCCTAACTAATACATCATCATTTTAATATTACATTACAAGCTCTTGATTAATAATTACATCAAATTTCCCAAACGTGTGGGATAATATAAATACAATGAAATCCGAATTACAAAGGAACATTGGTGCAACACCAACTACTGAAATGCTGAGAAGATAGACTATTGATGGGGAACCCAACGGGTGAGGAGCACGTTCCACCCAACCATGTGAATTATGAATAACTCACCCCCCATGCTCAGAGGTGACAAGGAAGTTAACTCGACCAAGATTGTCAAACCGACTCCATGAACAACATAGTATGAATACAAACTCAAGGTATACATTAAAATAACCATCGACGTTCATGAATCAAACATAACAAGATAAAACTATGAAACTCACCACAATTAAGTAAAGCATTATCAATTAAACAAGTAACTAAATAACAACCATAAATCAAATTCACAAGACTCTGATACAACATAAAGTTTACTATTCCAGAGGCAACCAAAAACCAAGTACAAGGGTGTCTAGAGGAGAGTGTCATCGCGATAGCTCTCATGGGATCTTACTAGCTCCTTCCTCCAATCGAGGTGTCGGCCCCCCACCTAAAAAGCCATCCTCCTAAGACCCTAACATAAACTAAACCAAGCAAGGTATTGATCTAAAAACAAATAAAGCATAACACTCAAAACGGCTAATACGTGGAGGTATTAAACTTCTCGACATCCTACAACTAAAGCTCTTAATAAAAATCGCTCTAACCCTTCCAAGCATGAAACCAATAAGTTTTCATTTCTACAAGTATGACCAAGGCAAGGATAACATTGAAAGAAAATAAATCATGCCTTTGACCCATAGTTCACAATTACAACCGGTTCCTACATCGAGAGAAAAGTCAATGATTATAAAATAAAAATGAACAATTCATAAGATCTCCGACTCAAGACACCTGCTTCAAACTTTTCACATGGTTTTCACATAATCTAAAAATAGACAAATGTGTTTTATTACATTTAATATTTCAATTTGAAATAAAAATTTCCATATCACTTTACTCAATCAGATTTAATTTATTTCATTAAACAAACCATTATTATTCAATGATTATAATTTTCAAGTTATTAGAACCAATTCAATATATTCTAACATTTACAATTTATCTAATATATATATAAATACAATTTATATAATTAAATATTTACTTTATTGTATCTCATCAACATTAGACCAATAGTCCATCTAGTTAATATTAAATATACAATGGTCAATACTTTACTTGAACTGAAAATATACAATAAATGTCTCATATACATATATTTATATAAATATAATCATAAAATACTTGCATATTTTTATATTTTTATGACTGAACCGTACATACACACATACATATGTATATATATAAAATGAATTTAAATCAACCAAATTTTAACTAGCAATCAAAAAAATTTAAAACAAAAACTGCCGACAGAGTAAGGAGCGAGCCTTACTAGTGCGCAGGGTGGAGAGGATCACTTGGTAGTCCTTTCTCACGGGGATAGGACGTGGTACAACCTCTTTCCTCCCCAAACAGTTAAAAAATTTATATATATATATATATATATATATATATATTTTAAAAAGATTTCCATTATTTAAAAAACAAAATAATGAAGACTCTCGCCTCGCACAGATTTCACTAATCGAAGTTCAGCCTTTTAGCTTGGTATGAAATCAATATATTTTTATTTTTAAATACATATTATAAATTTATATAAATATGGATATATATAAATTTAAATATATATATATATATATATTTAAATATATATAATTATAAACAATTACAAAAAACACAGTTTTTTTTGTATAAATACATAACAGCATATTTTTATAGTATAAATATATATATGACTATTAAAATAATATTTTCAAAACCATCCAAAATACGAAGATTAATTTCTTTTCCCACAGAAAATAAAAGAGAGAAATAGGGCATATCTAAATGAAATTCGAAGAGTTTCTTTTCAATTTGTTTGCAAAACCTGATTTTTAAATTCAACACGAATTTTCTTTTCAAAGAAGACCTATTTGTTTATTCATTTTCTAATATCAAAGAAATCATTTAAATCTAAATCACAAAACGATTTTCTTTTTCAAACAGAGATTGATTCTAAAACACCTCTTTATTTCTTTTACAGATTTAAAACCATTAAGAGAAGAGAGTGGAACCTAGAGTCCTGCGCTCTCGGGGATCCGATGAAGCTAGTTTCTGACGGCCTTTACGAAGAGCTTCTCCTTCATGCTTCGAATCTCCTTTGAGTAACTGTGCTCAAACTCGAAATCCGATCCTTTGTTCAGAAGACTCTCCAGAATAACCAGTAACAGATTCCCCCGTCCCTTTCTAGAACTCTCCTCCAAAATATAGCAAAAGATTCAAAAATAACATGAATAATAACTTGTGCAACTCTCTAACACTAATTCTCTCTCTGTGTGTGTAAAACTCCCAAAAAATCCTAATTAAAAGATATTCCAATTTCTTCCAAAATCTCTCAAAAATCATAAATAAAAGAAATTATATTTTTAAAAGCAAGCTTTTCAGTTAAATATCAAATCACATTCGCTCTTTCATCTTTTTCATTCTTTTATTTATTTATTTTTCTATTCCACAATACTTTTTGTTTTAATTTCCATTTTTTTACAACTTTACTTGCAAAGCACATTATCTAATTAATTTAAATAATTTATTCTAACAATTATCCTCAACAAGACAATTAATTAAAATAATAATCACAATTTAATATTTAATTAACATTTAATAATATACATGATTTTTTTAAAAAATAAATAAAACATTTAAATATTTAAATATAATTTAATCTAGCATTTTAATAAACAATATTACCCTTATTTAATTAATTCAATCACAACTTATAAAATACCAACATAAATAATGTACGACAAAACACAAACGACTTAATTACAAGAACGCATAACCGCAAGAATGCACAAACTCATTCGTTAAAATGTGATGGTCCGACATCATGGGACGAGATGACTTCATTACCACCTCAGTTTCAACATTATACCGTTGGGTTATTGGTGCTCGCCTTGTCCTACTGAAGCAGGTGGAATCGAGACTATGTACCTGCAATCCCTGCATACAAACAAAGTCGTGTACATGTGCATACATATATAAAATCAAGCATTGTATTGTGAGAAGGAATCACAGCGTAGCAGGGCACCCGCGAACGAGTGGTGCTACACTGTCCTTCATCACATCTATCCAAACAATATAATATAACCAATGAATTAATCATTTCTAAACTAACAAATCATATCATATCATCATGAACAATTACTAATTCACTGCATCACCACCTAATACAGCATCTATATAAAAACATCACCAATTGAATGCAATCATAATGTAATATCATACTCACAAAAATACCATTAGAAGCTCTTGTCCCATCTTCCTCTTCTGATTCCTTAGCCAAACTACCTACACATCCCAGGTGAGAATGGAGGGGTACTACATCCTCCCCCCCTAAAACTCGACTTACTCCAGGAAGTCACATGGATCAAAATGGAAACATAACCACATTAGTACCAAAATTTTTCTAATCTATAATTGATGTACACCCTCTTTCTAAATCATTACAATTAGAATCACTATCCGGCTTCACATTTGAAAATAATATCTTCTTAACTACTTTTATTTATATATCCTTACATCTCTTACAATAACATACTTGGTTTCAACACTAATAACAAAGCAAGTACTCCTATTAACTCAATTTTCCATTTACACAACAAACATCCTCAAAATATCATAGAAATAAAACACATCAAATGATTACTTGAAATTAACAAAATACACACCATATCATGTTTTCAGTAACATATTTTAAGTCACAAATTTATGATTCTCAATAATATCGAATCTATTTTATACCACAGAGTCACAATATACCCACATTTAAGACAACATGGTTATCCCTCTTTTACATCAATAGGCACAAAATATAAGAAATATTCTTTAACACATACATACACAGTCACATCACTAGGAAACACATACGAGGCTACACAAGGGTCCATCTGGATGTCGGAAAGCAGCATACTAATCCACAATACATAATCCATGAGCCAAGAGCCAAAATCCATCTCACATAATCCATACCTCACACTCAGTGGCTTGATGGTGTTAGGCCACACACACATGGCAAGACCATCCAAACAAGACCACTATGACCCATCTTTTGTTGTACAAGGTGGTTAGCCTCCAAGAGATAGTCATCACACATAGGTGGGTAGTGGGTCCTAGCTATAAAATAGCCTCACATACCCCCATCCTCAAGGTTCCCTGCGTCTACTTCCTCGTATACACTCACCAAGTCCGCCTCATACGTCCTTGGAGAGGAATCATAATACGACACATGGCTGACCTCGAAAACAACAAGGATAAACTAGTTTAGCCACCAAAGTCATAAAACAAACATCAAATAAGATTCAATTTCAACAGTAAAGCAAGAAATGCGCGCAATGTCAACACTAAATCAAATGTAACCATGAGGGCTACGAGAGAATAAGTCACAAAGTGTGGCTAAACCATTACAATCAAACATAAACAAAGTTTCAGCCTTCAAGGTCAATTGAAAAATAATCAACAATCATATAGGAAGTCCTCAATCTTCAAAATTGCACAATACAACACTGTGTGACTAGATACTAGCCACCAAATGAGGAAGGAGGGAACATCGTCCAGCTATAACAATAGCCCTCATGTGGTGCAGAGTGAGCATGCCATCCACATGAACCAGAGTGTGCTCCTCGGCTACACCCTGCCTCACGTCATCACGCGACATGGACTAACCAAGTGGCCCATGCACTCCTTGGTTGCCCGCATAGGATGTGCACCTCGACCTCCATCCCGCATCACATCGCAGTGCGGCATGGTCATACACCAGTCGGAGAAGGCACACACTGGTCATATGCTGCATGGCAGTGTGTCTGTGGCTCCGCAGAAGTAGGCATGCGCTAGACACACCTCGCAATAATGATACCTCATGGAAAAGGCACATGCAAGTACTCGCCGTCGCTAGAGGTATACATGGCTAGGACCTACCCATATGCTAACCGACACATACACTGTCGAAAGAAAACATGAGTATCCCTCTACAAGTGTGTGAGGCCCCATTACACTCATCACACAAATAGGCTATCATAGCACATCTCATAGTGCACCTTCACGTGTCTATGCACGTGGCATCATGTCCTCGAGCCCAGCTCGCTACCATCAACAACACGGCATCACCACTAGCACTGTGTCAGAACATCAGTGGGGTGTGGCATCGTATCCATTGCATCATGTCGGAACATGTGCAAATACGGTGTATGCAATACATATATGAGCATATCAATATGGGGCTACTCGAGCTTCACCTCTCATACGGACGAGGTTCACTCGCTAATGTCAGCTCAACGTCCCTATGGACGGCCAGACAAATACTAACAACCAATGCTGCTATACTCAAAACTATGGGGTTTAGGCTATCACATATGAATCAAGTACCATGATCCATCATAAGGGGAAGTAGTGAGTACGTTTCCTCGGGATCGGTTGAGTTAAGAATACTCTGCATCGCAATATGCGTACGCTACACACTCCGCCCAAGGAACTTTGTGGCTGCTACTACCCCTTCACAGATTGAGGGACTAGAGAACCAAAAGAAAAGAATCCATGAAACTAGCTTTTGGCTACTCTTATATGTATAGATTTTCAACCACACGTGGGTTGGCCCTCAATCAGGTAACAAACATACAAGCACACATAATGGTATGGTTAATTCCACACCAACAAATACAATATAGTCTCCATGAATGGGTACACAGTATCTCCATCGCATGGCACACAAGGCAAGCACAGGTTTAACACAACACACAAACATTGCACAGACACTGGTTTCCACAAGCAAGGAGTACATTCATACCTACTATTATAGAAAACAAATTTTCCTTATTCTCATATGCACATACATGATTGATGCCACATATCAAAAACAAATACTCCCAACATCCTCCATACTTTTCTTCTGAATTTATAAACTCTTTAATCACTTTTACAATTCCTTAAATATCAACATTATCCTCTTCCTCAAATTCAAAGATCAATTTTATCAACTCCATTAAAGCTAGAATTAATACCATAAGCCTAAACAATTCTCACCCACTTTCTCCTAGACAAACATACTCTCTCTTTTTTTTTTATCACATAATAATCCTCTCAATTTACAAAAAAATATCTTTATCACCATTTACTACATCATACACTTTGCCAGAGATAAACATCAATGCCTTTCAATTATAGAATTCCTATTTGCTTCCATCATTCATAATAATACACGTGTAAAGAAACTTTTATTTTCATGTCATGAAACAACATTTTACCCAAGTTATATCATTTACATTTGCAGGGGAGAGTGCACTTAACATAGAAACACACCATATACATGTCAAAATGCATTGTCTTTCAACACAAAACATTACCATTTATTTACATACTAGATTCAATAACAATTAAGAAGAATCGTCAATCAATTACACACCACAACACATCAATTTTGTATTAATTCAAGATTTCATTAAATGAACATACATCATCACATTTTCTCCTAAGGTAAAAGATCTATTTGATCAACACAAGGCCTTTAAACACCATCCAAGTACAACACTTTTATAAAATCAAAATATTTAATTTTTTTTTTTATTTACTTCATGAAAATACCTAGGAGATTGTTTTACCCATACCCCTAATCACACTCATACAATGCAACATTCTTACCACACTTCTAGCACTCTACGAACTTCAATTCTATAAGATTTTTCCCTATACACTAGTGCAAATACTATATGATCAACTTCACCTATGAATTTATACTTATGAAGAAAATTTTGAAAACTCAAATTTATTCCTAAACTTATTATGCGCAACTTCCTTTCATAAAACTTAAAATTAACTAGCATATATAAGCATTTAATAACCAATGTACTCCTAGAGCGTTCCCTTAAAACTTATGCATCCAAAAACACAAGGAGAAGAAGAAGTGTTCTTTGCAAGGCACACACTAAAAATAAGTTTGTTAAACTAATTTTGAAGATTCACCCTAAACCATATTTCATACATGTTACATGATCAAGTCCCTCACTTGCACCAATCGTAAAGGAACCATCATAATTATTTTAATGGATCACTACTTGATAGTATCATTATACTGTACTACATTCCTTTTATACTTATATAGTATAATTCAATAAAATACATGCAATCTCAATCTAGGAAAACACTAAAGTCATTCTTTTATCTATTTCTACTTCTAACCTTCATTACTCATAATGAATTTTCAGCACATAGCCTTAAAATCACATAGAATATAATCAACGCCCACATACGTCAAAAGAGGTAGAATGAGGTAAAATAAATAAATAAAAATTCACATCATATAAGGTCAACAAACATACACGCAAAGAGAAGATGCACGAAGATAAGACAATATGACTAATTTCAAAGTCACCTTGACCTCACTCAAACTCAAGGTTAAGAGAACACACAAGAGAATGTTGAACAACATAACTCTCACCCTCAACAAGTCAAGACTCAACATGCTCACCTACACCCAAATGACACAAGGGGTAGAACTATATCCGTACTTGTGCAACGACTCACCACAACTAAACATGGTAGCAACATTACCCAAAGATCCCAGTGCTGCAACCTTGGCTCTGATACCAAGTTGTAATGCCCGCCATGCAAACCCCAGAGAACACATACAAAGCAAATAATATATTTTTTAAAACAAAACAATTGAACATGCAAGAACATTAACCATCATCGCATAACACATTACATTACATTGTTACACTTAGTTCTCTGGGGTACGCGAGGTTACTTCACAACAACTAACAACGAAAACAAAAGATAACAACACAACTATTAATATTATAAACCATGAACAAGAATACATCTAATAACCAAGAGTGAGAATATTAATACACCACATAATACAATCATAATGAATCTATTTTAACAAATTACAATTGATCCTAACTATTACATCATTTTAATATTACATTACAAGCTCTTGATTAGTAATTACATCAAATTTTCCAAACATCTGGGATAAAATAAATACAATGAAATCTGAATTACAAAGGAACACTGGTGCAACACCAACTGCAGAAATGCTGAGAAGATAGGCTACTGATGGGGAACCCAATGGGTGCGGAGCACGTTCCACCCAACCATGTGAATTATAATATAACTCACCCCCCATGCTCAGAGGTGACAAGGAAGAGAACCCGACCATGAATGCCAAACTAACTCATGAACAACATAGTACAAGACAAATACAATTCAAGACATACAATGAAACAACCATCAACGTTCACGAATCACATAACAAGTTAAAGCAACGAAACTCAACACAATTAAATACAACATTATCAATTAAACAAGTAACTAAATAACAACCATAAATCAAATTCACAAGACTCAAATACAACATAAAGTTTACTATTCTAGAGGCAACTAAAAACCAAGTACAAGGGTGTCTAGTAGAGAGTGTCATCACATAGCTCTCATGGGATCTACTAGCCCTTCCTCCAACTGAGGCGCCGACCCCCACGAAAAGCCATCCTCCCTAAGAACCCTAACATAAACTAAAACCAAACAAGGGTTGAACTAAAAAAAACATAACACTCAAAACGAGAACATGCGAGGTATTAACTCTCTCATGACAACTCATAACCAAAGGTCTTAATAAAACTATTCAACCATTCCAAGCATTAAACCAATAAGTTTTCAATTCTAAAAGTATGACCAAGGCAAGCATAACATTGAAAGAAATAAATCACGCCTCTGGACCTAAGGTTCACAATTACAACTGGGTTCCCACATCGAGAGAAAAGTCAACGATTATAAAATAGAAAAATGAACAATTCATAAGATCTTCTGACTCAAGACACTATTTCAAGCTTTTCCACATGGTTTTCACTACACCCAAAATAGACAATAGGTTTTATTGCATTTACTATTTCAATTTGAAATCAAAAATTCCATATCACTTTTACCACCGTATTTAATTTATTTCATTAAACAAACCATTATTATTCAATGATTATAATTTTCAAGTTATTAGAACCAATTCAATATATTCTAACATTTACAATTTATCTAATATATATATAAATACAATTTATATAATTAAATATTTACTTTATTGTATCTCATCAACATTAGACCAATAGTCCATCTAGTTAATATTAAATATACAATGGTCAATACTTTACTTGAACTGAAAATATACAATAAATGTCTCATATACATATATTTATATAAATATAATCATAAAATACTTGCATATTTTTATATTTTTATGACTGAACCGTACATACACACATACATATGTATATATATAAAATGAATTTAAATCAACCAAATTTTAACTAGCAATCAAAAAAATTTAAAACAAAAACTGCCGACAGAGTAAGGAGCGAGCCTTACTGGTGCGCAGGGTGGAGAGGACTCACGAAGTCCCTATAGATCGGCCGGGCAACCTTCTATCAGGGATAGGGGACGTGGTACAACTTTCCTCCCCCAAACGCTAAAAATTTAATATATATATTTTTATTTTTATTTTTTATTTTTTTAAAGATTTCCATTGTTTAAAACAAATAATGAAGACTGGGCCTCGGCACGGATTTCAATCAATTCTACTTTTAGCTTTGCATGAAAATCAATATATTTTCATTTTTAAATACATATTATAAATTTATATAAATATGGATATATATAAATTTAAATATATATAATTATAAACAATTACAGAGAACACAGTTTTCTGTATAAATACAGAACAATATATTTTTACAGTATAAATATATTTATGACTATTAAAATAATATTTCAAAACCATTCAAAATATGAAGATTAATTTCTTTTCCCACAGAAAAAATAAAAGAGAGAAATAGGGTAATCTAAACGAAATTCGAAAAGTTTCTTTTCAATTTGTTTGCAAACCTAATTTCTAAATTCAACATGAATTTTCTTTTCAAAGAAGACCCATTTGTTTATTCATTTTCTAATCTCAAAGAAATCATTTAAATATAAATCACATAATGATTTTCTTTTTCAAACAAAGATTGATTGTAAAATACCTCTTTATTTCTTTTACAGATTTAAAACCATTAAGAGAAGAGAGTGGAACCTCGAGTCCTGTGCTCTCGGGGATCCGATGAAGTTGGTTTATGATGGCCTTTACGAAGAGCTCCTCCTTCCTACTTCGAATCTCCTCTGAGTAACCGTGCTTGAACTCGAATCCGATCCTTTGTTCAGAAGACTCTCCAAAATAACTAGTAACAGATTCCAAGTCCCTTTCTAGAACTCTCCTCCAAAATATAGCAAAAGATTCAAAAATAACATAAACAATAACTTTGTGCAACTCTGTAACACTAATCCTCTCTCTATGTCCCAAAAACTCCCAAAAATTCCTAATTAAATAAAAGATATTCCAATTTCTTCCAAAAACTCTCAAAAATCATAAATAAAAGAAATTATATTTTTAAAAGCAAGCTTTTCAGTTAAATATCAAATCACATTCGTTCTTTCATCTTTTTCATTCTTTTATTTATTTATTTTTCTATTCCACAATACTTTTTGTTTTAATTTCATTTTTACAACTTTACTTGCAAAGCACATTATCTAATTAATTTAAATAATTTATTCTAACAATTATCCTCAACAAGATAATTAATTAAAATAATAAAACACAATTTAATATTTTAATTATCATTTAATAAAATACATGACTTTTTAAAAATAAATAAAACATTTAAATATTTAAATACAATTTAATCTAACATTTTAATAAACAATATTACCCTTATTTAATTAATTCAATCACAACTTATAAAATACCAACATAAATAATGTATGACAAAACACAAACGATGACCACAAAGAACGACAACTACAAGAACGCACAAAACCATTCAAACAAGACGGTCTGACATCATGGGACGGGATGACTTCATTACCACCTCTGTTTCAACATTATACCATTGGGTTATTGGTGCTCGCCCTGTCCTGCCTGAAGCAGGTGGAATCGAGACTATGTACCTGCAATCCCTGCATACAAACGAAGTCGTGTACATGCGCATACATATATAAAATCAAGCATTGTATTGTGAGAAGGAATCACAGCATAGCAGGGCACCCGCGAACGAGTGGTGCTACACTGTCCTTCATCACATCTATCCAAACAATATAATATAACCAATGAATTAATCATTTCTAAACTAACAAATCATATCATATCATCATGAACAATTACTAATTCACTGCATCACCACCTAATACTGCATCTATATAAAAACATCACCAATTACATGCAATTCATAATGTAATATCATACTCACAAAATACCATTAGAAGCTCTTGTCCCATCTTCCTCTTCCGATTCCTTAGCCAAACTACCCACATCCCAGGTGAGAATGGAGGGGTACTACACAATACAAGGATTGAGATGTTGATGGGATTGATGATGATAACATTGTTGAGAATGCACAACAATGCAAGGATTTGATTGATGATGATAACATTGTTGAAGATACACAAAAATGCAAAGATAGTGTTAAGCAACACAAGGATATCCTGAGATGATTTTTTGATTGGATTTGATTGATCATGATTGATGAAGCTTGATTTGGAACAAAATATGTTTGAATGATTGATGTGACATTAACATGAAAACTAGATGTGACTGATAGTGATTATTTGGATTGATGTTCGATGAAAGATGAAGCTTGATAAGGAACATTTTCTTGTCAAAATATTCCATGGGCTAGTGATTTGGATTCTTTCTTACAAGTGGTTTGACCAATTTGATTTTGTGTTCTCCAATGTTCGAATCACCACATAAGTTGTAGGATATAGACCAAGATTTATTCTCGAAGCAAGATGTAAATACCTACCCCTAGTGTCTAGCAATGTATGGAATGTCATGGATAGATGCTTGGATAGGTGTGTGGATGGATGGATATGGAAAGCATGCAAAGGATGCCAAGGATTTTCTTGTGATAAGATAAGGTGTTTAAATGGAGGAATGCTTCATGGCTCAGATAAAGTTGGATAGGATAGGATCAATGAAAATGACCCATGTCAAGATGTTTACCATAAGCAGGTGTAAAGTGTGCACCAAACATTTTCAAGATCAAGATATCTCAAACTATGTATGCAAATGGATGAAAAAGGATTGGATAAATGGTTTATGGATGAATGGATTTATTATGGCTGAGATGGATGGAATGCTCGATTTATTATGGATGGGATGAGATTCTTTCACCTAAACTGGCACACGTAGATGCTCAATTCTACATATGACACCTGTTTGCCAGGTTTTCATCATGGTACCTACCCAAAGTGCCACTGAAGTGGTTTTCAGTAGAGGACAATTATTCTCTTTACTATTTTCAATCCTTTTTTCTTTTTTTGGATTTTCATATTTTTTGATTTTTTTAATGTTTTCAAAAGATTTTAAGCTCATGTTGAATCACAAGGTGTTGCTGATGTAGATTCCCCTGTCATAGTGTGCCATCAATATCCTGCTTGAAGAAGTTGCTTTGCTAAGATACGTGCACCTGAATACGACTTTTGAGATTTTTGATCTGCTTTGTCAATATTAGAGTTGACTTTGTCTTGGTGCGCACATTGTGATAGAGTGCATTTTGAATCCTTATGATGAAGGATCACTGCCAATACATGGTCAATGTGAGAATTGGATATCATGCATGGAGGCATGGATGGAGTGTATTTAGGTATTGGAGATGGATTGGTTGACAATTTGGAACCTTTGACTCTCCAAACTTGGGAAGATGAGGAATGATGGCTAGATATGGAAGTGTGTGTGGAATTAGGACCAACTATTTGATATACTTTGTATGTCGCTTGAAAAGCCTACTTTTTCTTTTGTGGACATCTTTGATGGATACTTTTCCCTTTTTTAGTTTGCCCCATAGTTTCTTTGACTAATGGATTTTGATAGGGATGATCTTTCTTTGTATTCTTTGGTATCCATGTGTATTTGATTTTTCCTTTATGCTTCTTAGCTTCTTTTTCTTTGATAACATTCTTCATACTTTGATTCAAATATTTCTTTTGACGTTGGTCTCAATTCGTGGATGAGGTGATGGGTGGATGAAGATTCATGATGTGGCTGGTTGTAGTATTAGCATTGGTTTCACCATATAAGGATTCTTCGTGCTCCCTATGCTGATGCTTGCATTAGATAAAGTTGTCCCCAGTATGGTGGAAGTAGTACCTTCATGCTTTGATTTTGCATGTTTTGAGAGCTCCTGTTTAGAGTGCATTCTTTGATAAATGACCATCATAGGTGATGTTAGTTCAATTTGCTGCTCTGCTAACTCTGGAATATCATGTTCTATCTGACCTGCTTCCTTGAGTGGATAATGTTTGATATCTTCATACATGATGTCCTCGGTCTAGATTTTAGATATATTTGATCTGGATGTTGACAACTCTGTTTTACTGTAGGAACCAATAACTTGTTCCTTTTGTGTAATAATGTCAGGCATAAAGGAATCCTATTCTGAATGACGATCATCCATGTTTCCATCCAAAGAAAGAATCTCATGGGTAGATGGAGGAGTATGTGCTACATGGATATGATCATCTTGGATAGATAGGATAGTGTCCATTAAATTATTGTAGTATCTTGGAGATATGAATTCTTGATCTTGAACGATTTTGGAATTGCTTTTGACATGCTTTGGATCAAGTTCTTGGCATGGGTTAATTTCAAAGAATGGATTGCTTACAAAGGGTTCTTGGACATGATCACTAGGCATGGAAAGTGGTTCAATATCTTCTTGATATTTGAGTGAATTTGGATCAAGTGTCGAGTTGAGGATTCTCTCAGTATCTATAACCATGAGATCAAAGGGGGTCAACATGTCTTGGAAGGGACCATTGCTAGACCTTGGAATAAATTCTTGAGATATGTACTTTAACTCACAAGGTGATGTAGAGACATTTTCGACATGATCATAGGTGAATGAATCATTCATTATGTCAATAGGATCAAATAATCCTAACACTCCTTGAAATAGATCACTAAAAAGTGGCTCTTGATGTATGGTGAGTTGATCATCAGATGGGGTGGAAACATCTTCAAAGTGCTCATCAATGGAGAGATCTTGATCATTGTTTTCAACAATTGAGGTGGAGGGATTTCTAATGTCTTCAATCATAGGGTCAAGTGATGTTGACATTTCTTGAATTGAATCATTGTCAATTATTGTTGGTGGATTTTGATCATGATTGAAAAGTGACTCTTGACCTATGTTGATTTGATCTTTAGATGAGATAGAAACATCTTCAATGTGATCTTTGATGCATAGATTTTGATCATTGTTTTCAACAATTGCAGTCAAAAAATTGTCAATGTTATCACCAATGGTTGAATGTTCATCATTATCCCCAATAGTTATCATTTTTCATGTTTGTGCTTGTGTTTGAGAGGCTTGGGAAGCTTGAGAGGCTTGTTTCACTTGTTGAGCTTGTGTTGCTTTTTGTGTGGCTAAATATTGTTGGATGTCCTTTTGGTAGGTCTAGTGAGCTTTTAGTGCAATGTTATATTGTCTTGCTGCATTTGGTTTTGGTGGTAGTGGTGGTGGATTTGGAATTATGTTGGAAGTAGTGACAAGTGGTTGAGATACTTTCTAAGTGATCATAGTGGTTTGAGATATGATGGGTGTGATAGGGGTTGTTGGATTGATTAAGGTGATAGGAATGGTCGAAATGACCAAGGTGATAGGTCCTTGGGGGACCATATTTTGATTTGATGGGATTGATCTTGTCATTTGATTAGATACCATCTGTTGGTGCGATGTCGATGGAATATTCAAAGGATTTGATGTTATGGCTTGATTGATGTTAGGTGGATTGATTTGGATGGAGTGATTGATGCTAGGTAAAGGGGGAAGCCCTAAACAAAGGAATGATGTTGATATGGGTAATGGTGGTGGAGATGTCTCTTGGCACAATGACTCAACTATCTTGGTAAATGTAGCAATTTGATCTCGCCAAATTTTATCTTGATTTCGATCTTGACTCCCTTCATATAGTTGATTTGGTTTTTGTTCAAGAAGATTTGGGATGCATACTTGTGATTTTTGAATGGGATCATGGAAATTTTGATTTTGGACAATATTCTAATTTGGGATGATGTTCAGATTTGGCATGATAGGTTGAAATTGAACATTTTTGATGTTGGGAATCATATTGTGTTGATTTAAGTAACTTTGATTTTGCATGGTGTCACCTTGTCTTAGGGTCATCAACATATTGTTTGGATTTTGAACAATATTCGTATGATTTGTAAACATATTTATCCTAAAGTTTTACAGATTCATGTGTTGGAAAACTTGTACTTGGTACATTCTCATTTGGCATGTAGGGATTTGGTGGGATGACATTGGTCATTTGAAGGCTCATGCATTGATTGTTCGATTGGTGGATTTGTAGGTTTGGACTTGGATTTAAATCTACCATTGGGAAAGGTGTCCCAAACTTTTATTTGGGCATACTCACATTTGTCGAAGGTAATGATCCCATGTACGGTTTGTATAAATGTGAGTGTTGATAATCAATTGGTGTTGTAAGGCTTTGATAGCTAAGTTGACTTGGATTACTCATGATGTATGGACCAAGTTTATATTCCATGTTCCTCTTGTGTTTTGACCTTGTTGCAAAAGTGACCTCTAAGGTTCTTAGGACAAATGACAAGATGAAGGATGAAAAGGGGAAATGATATGAGTGTTTGAACTTTTAGGGACTTTGTATCAATGCTAGACTTAGGGCTTGATTTTGATTATTTGATTGGATTTGGATAATAAACTTGTAAACCCTAAGATGTTAGATGTTATCCTAGGATGAACTTTTTCAAAGGGGTGCTAATTTAACTAGAGGTATGAGAAAGGATGCATTCCCATACTCCTAACTAAACAAGGTGATTTTGATTTTTGATGATTTACCCAAGTCTAGAATGATGTTTCCAAATCTCTAAAGTTATTTTTTGGATGAGGATGATAAATTTTTGGGGTGGGTGAAATGTTTGATTTGATCCTAAATGAACCCAGGAAGGACTTGTTTACGAGACCAAGATAGTGAAGAACATGCCTTTCTCTAAGAGTAATTCAAAATCAAAAGACCAATGTTTGCATGAAAACAATATGACCAAAAGATGCCAAGCACATATGTGGGGTCCAATTGATTTAATCTTTGCTTAATGGGTTCTTTTTACCATGAACACACTCTTGATTATATTTTGAATCTAGATATTCAATGTCCTAATTTTCTTTTATCCCACAAAATGCATTATGTGTAAATCAAGGAAATCAAGGCAAAGGTTTCCTAATGTTGACCTTAGTAGGAGAAAATTGAGATGAGATCCAAATGTTTAGAAGCCTCTAAGGATACGAATCCCAAGGGAAAGAAATAACATGTGAATTTGTTCAAGGATATTTGCTTCTCCTAAAGGGTTTGAGATTTGATGTTCATGTTGAATGTTGTTTTTCCAATATTTTTGATCAAAGCATTATGTTTTCAAACTGATTCACAAGCAATATAACATCTTAGCTCAATTGTTATGTTTTTCTTGGTGGGCTTGCCTCATGCCCTTCGTAGTAGAAGAGATGATTTTACATGCAACAACGAAAAATATAAAAGTATGTTAAGAATGAATTCTTAACCTCTATATTTTAACCAAGATTACACATGGCAAGTAACTTCTTGGAATCTAAGTTCCAATGCACCACTTTGATAAAATCATTGGATGGACTAGTTGGTTACTAAAACAAGGGTTCTAGTTCAGACTTTCCGTTCATGGAGATTGACCCATATGGCGAGAGTCCCCTTTCGGATCCATCTCCTTGGAGTAAACCACATGATATTGGCGTTTACTCCAATACCCACATTTATATCTCGGTTGGAAATACTCTTGGCTTTAGAGTGTTACTGGTTGAGTCATTCCCTTGGGTGAGTACTTTTTCCCTAAGGCAGGTGCTCTAAGATAAACAAAAATGAGAAAACATATTCATAGTTTTATCAACCTTCATTTTAGAAACAAAGGGAGAACACATGCAATAGGTTTACTCACACTCGCAAAGTGTTTTGTTCAATTTTTAAACCCAAAATGAAGTGTGAATGAAATATTTTATGCAACTTAATGTCATCAAAAATACTTTTTATTCTCAAGATTTCCATGAAGCACGAGAGAAGTGCATACGCCTTTTTAGATGAGATTATTTTGCATAAAAGATTACAAAACATAAAAGACACATGTTAGTTTTAAATCCCACAAAGCAATAATGACTTCATTTTAAGTACCAAAGGAAATGTGATAATTTGCTTTGTTCAATTTTAGAACCCAAATTGAAGCTAGTAAGTGTCTAACACTCTTTTTAACCCTTTGTAGCAAAAAATTGAAGTGTTCTTTTTTTAGAGCCCCAAAAGATAGGAAATGTGATAATTTGCTTTGTTCAATTTTAGAACCCAAATTGAAGCTTGTAAGTGTCTAACACTCTTTTTAACCCTTTGCAACAAAAAATTGAAGTGTTCTTTTTTTAGAGCCCCAAAAGATGTGAGTTGATTTAAAATAGAAAACTAAAGGATAGAATAGAAGCTCTTTAAAGCATTTAAAAATGCTTTGTCAACTTCAAATTTAATGCTCAATTCTTCAACTCCAATCTACTTGTGTTCTTTGATTCCAATGTGAGAGAAAAACCACCATTTTCTCTTGATTCCAACCTTCAAACTTTACAAAACAATCACAAGTAAGATTTATGATAAGGAATTAATGAAACAATACCAAAAAAAGGAAAAGGTTAACCCTGTCATGTAATGTCCCTACAAGAAAACATATTTTTATGAAAACCCCCAAGAATTTGTATGATCTCTTTTTAATGCCTCCTCAAAACAATTATAGCAATGTCATTTGATTTCACACATCCATCTTCTCCATTTTTCTTTCAACCTCCGATTCTTTTTAACAACAATGGTGTCATGTGATAGAGTACTCAATAGAGCCTAGAAAAATACTATTACTGCCTTAGAACCTAATTTGAACTTAGAAATAATAGATGTATTTATTAACAAACATTTAATTGTTAAAAAAATAGATATTTTAACGAACGTCATAGGTGTTAACAAACTATGTGTTATTGAGACTGTGATAACAAACTGTGTGTTAACGAGACTATGTTAACGAACTATGTGTTAACAAGACTACATTAACAAACAGTGTCTTACTAAAACTGCATGTTAACAAGACTATGTTAACAAACTGTGTGTTAATGAGACTACATTAACGAATAGTGTGTTAACAAAACTACGTGTTAACAGGACTATGTTAACAAACGTAGATGTGTTAAAAATAAAACTATTGTGTTAAGAAACTTCCCTCCTAGCACCATTAAGTGGATGCTAAATCTACATTTTCTCAAAACACACAACTATTAGTAAACTTTAAGAAAATCAAATAAGACATCCCTATGGAATAATACATAAATGCTTCCAAATGCAAATGAAATAAACAACAACCAAGCAAAGGCATATGAAAACATGAAGTATATTTATCTCATAGTGGATTGGTACTTCTTTGATGTGGAAAGAAGCTCTTTCCCAATCCTTGCTTAAGCTCCATGATGAAAATGCTATGAAGAATGATATGGAATGCTAAGATATGGATTCAAATGAAAATGATATGGAGAAAGATATCAAGATTGTGGATTTTTGGAGTAAGATGGAAAAAATTAGTTCTCAAATGAAGAGAGTGACTTTGCATGGGATTTTTGGATCAAGTTGCTAAGATTCTAGAGGATTTGACTAAGAATGAAGCCTCTATTTGTAGATTATCAAATTCTAAGAGTGCTCAAGAGGGAGAAATGTGGGACTTAAAAAAATCCAATGAAAAGAGTCAACTTGTCAACTTGTGATAGGTTGGAGGATGAGCACATTTGGGTCAATGTGCCAAAGAGAGGGAGATTTCAAATTTGAATTTGAGAGTTAATGCTGAGTTTGACTTGTGCAAGCAACATGTAAGAGCCATGTAAGAGTTTATAAATGCTTTTTTGGATGTACATGTCCACTTGCTTTTGAATTCAAACGTGAGGGAATATTCCTCAAAGATGCCATGTTGATGGAAAATATTGATTTTATAAATGAATTAAAATGATTTATTGGTGCAAGTGGGAAAAGCTAAAGGATGTAATGGGTAATTAGATTAGGTTAATCAGGATTAGCTTAGTTAAGATGATGATTAGATGATTTTGACCCTTTTGACAAGAATATTTTGATTTATTTAAATCAAGAGGGAGAAATATGACTTTTGGGATTTAATTAAATAAAGTCTTGATTTATTTAATCAAAGAGGGAATGATGGGCCTAAATTAAATAAAGTTAATTTATTCAATTTAAGTGGATAATCCTTAGAGATTAAATGAACTTGATTTACCTAATAAGTGGATTAATGTGAGTTTGATTTATGAATGAGAGGATGAATATGGACTAAATGCATAATGCTAATTTCATGTGTCTACACTTTCATTTCTTCCAACTTACTAGTGAGAGCCCTATTTTTTAAGTTGAGGCCCTTTATCTCATGAAATACCCACTTCATAATCTTGAAGTAATCAATAGCCTCATTTCTAACAATAGCTAAGATATCATCAGGAAACTCTGGGTCAGGCTTAAAGTAGTTATCTTCAGGGTTAAGATTTCTAGGGAATCTGGGTCTATTTTCTCTATCAATGGTGGGGTAAGAGGTATAGGAATCCTCACTGACTTTAGGGGAATCAATTTTATCCTCTAACGAGTCCTCAGAATAAGAGACTAGTTTATTAATAGGGAGTCCTTATTCTTTAATTTATTTTTTTGAGCAGAGCCAACAGGGTTTTCCATAGAGCATTCTTTTTTAGTCAAGGGCTTTCTTAGAAGGGTTTTCCTACCCAATTTTTTGGGGGAGGGAGGGTATTCCTCTTTCCATTTAGTGATCGGGTTATCTTTTTCCTCAAACATTATGTTATCAATATCATAATCTTCAGAGGCTAAAGCTGTGATAGGGTTAGATAAAGCCAACATGTTTTTATAATGCTCATAAATTAGTCGAATGAGGCCAATATACAAGACCAGATTCTTCCTAGGATTCTTTTACTCAAGGAGCAGTATAGATAGTGAGGGTAGGAAACCCTTATGACAAAAATGATTGAGGAGGGAAAAATGGTATTTGTAGACTCTAGTAAATCTACCATTCAGTGTGATGTATTCCAATATAATTATGAGCACCTTCCCCCATATCGCCTTAATAGTCTCAGCCTCAAAGTAGCTACTGGAAATTTTGATTAGCTCTCTCTTTTCCTTATCTTTTTTGGAAAACCTAATAACAACCTCACCAAAAAATTTTGTCATGGAAGAACTTCATCCCCTCGGTCGAAAGACCAGTTCCTTCCTCAATGAGGTTCTCATCCACACTGACCTTCCTTCCAAACAGAATAATTTATCCATTCCTCCATTGTTTAGAAAAATACTTTGTAGCTTCTAAGTCAGGACCATGAAGCTTTTTGATGAATGGGAGAAGCCCACCACACTCATTTTCCTCCAAACCTTTGGATTTTGCTTGTGCATTTCATAACTAGTCAGCTCCACTCTTTTTTTTTCTTCCCCCCATTATCACATTCACCTTACTTATGTTTCTAGTAGAGCTAATTCCCTAAATCAAAATGCAGTAGCTGGGTATGTGCAGGATCATCATGGAAAAAATAGGCCCTTTAAGTGGCAAAAAAATAGAAAAATCAAAGTTGGGAAACTTGACGTAAAAATTTGAATAAGTTATCTATATTATTTCAAAAATATGTAATAATATAATTTGTAGCAAATTGAATGTAGTTTCTAAACTACCAAGTTTGTTTAAAAAAAAAAATCTATTTGGTGAAAATTTAAAATTTCAATGCAAAGTGGTACTTAAATTTCAAGGAAAAATAAGAAGTAGGTGTTTGTCTAACCACCCTAACCACAATAAAATGATAATATTTTTTTATAAGATTTTACATATAAGTAAAGGACTCATGCCCCCGATGTGATGCATATTTTTGTAATTTTTTCCAAGTAAATAATTAATTATGATTTTTTTATTACAACTTTTTAAAAAATATAAAAATTGTATGTCTAACCACCTTAACTTAGTCAAAATTCATGAAATTCAAATTTTATTTTTTTAATCCTATAGTATGTGAAGCATAGAATGTGACATGTTTTGGATTCAAAAAATGTGATACCATTTGAAAGCTATAGATTTTTTCAATCAACCTATCAATCAGAGCTTTAGTTGTAATTTGAATAGAAAATGAATAATAATTACTTATTAAATTCAAAGTAAAGAATAATTTATATTAGTTGAAACCTGAGAATCTCCTTTAAAAACCCTTTTCATTTCATCAATTTTGGGTAAAAAAATAGTTGTCAACCACATACCCATCATATTGCCACTTTTTGGCCCATCATGATCCTGCGCATACCCAGCTAAACCAAAGCACCACAAAACATGCCAACTCTTACATCCTATAGAGTTAATAATGGCAGCCCCATCAAATCTAATGATGACTCTGTACTTGGCCTTATTCTCCTTCATCATAAAAAAAATGTGGCAACTTTCCCATGAGTGACATCATAATCAATTAAGGCCCTTACGTCAACTTCCAACTCATTGAGGTTCTACCACATATTATACCCTTTTTGTTTAGCCCCCTCATTAGCAAAAAATTTAGCAATGCTATTAGCTTCCCTAAAGGCATGAGTTACTCTAACTTTATCAAATTTAGATAAAAGAGCCTTAGCATCTTCAATCCAACATTTAATTGTCCATGAGGGAGGGGATTTTCCAAGGATGTAATCAATAATGTTTTTAGAATCACCCTCCAATTAAACCATTCATAAATAACCATATATCTTCCCAAAACCTAGCTTGATTCCCACTTCTTATGCTTTGCACAACTCATCAATCAATAATTTTTTTCCCTCTAAACATATCATTCCAGCAAGCTGATCCACGGGGCAAATTTGGAGAGTCCAGTAGAGCCTTACGAGATCCAATATTAGCCATATACTTGCTCTTTAAAATATTTTCCATTCTCCATTAGAAGAAAATGCTCTCCAAATTTTCTTAGCAAGGAGCATCCTATTCATCATTCTAATATTTCTTAGACCCAGACCTCCTAGCCTTTTAGGTCTACAAACAAAGTCCCAACCAATGAGAGGCATTCTTTTTCTTTCTTCAACACTCGACCAAAGAAACCGTTTTTGGATTTTTTCAATCGCTTATGCATATTTGGTAGGGATATTAAAAAGACTTAAAGCATATATCAAAAGGTTCTGAAGAGTAGCTTTGAGGAGCTGGATTTTACTTGCTTGACTAAGAAGAGCTCTTTTCCATCTAGTGAACTTTTTGTTGAACCTATTCACCAATGAACCCCAAAAGTAATCAGGAGGCTTAAGGCCCTAGGGAAAGCTAAGATAAATAGAAGGTAAGGACTCCACTCTACACCCAAGAATTCTAGCAATCTTATTTTGTTTGGATTCAAGGGTGTTGAAGAAGAAGATAGAACTTTTCTATCTGTTAACCATCTAACCAGAAGCCCTCTCATACTCAACCAATATTTTTTTCAGATTCCTAGCTTCAGCCATTGTAGATCTCCCCATCAATGAAATGTTGGTGGGAACAGATCATATTATTGGAAGAGGTCCTTATTCTTGCTAATAATCCTTGATCGAAAAATCTTTCCAAGTTTCTCCCATGACATTCCACCATAATAGTAAATAAGATAGGGCAAATTGGATCACCCTGTCTTAAACCTCTCGAGTTCATAAAGAAACGTGAGGGAGACCCATTCACCATGGTAGAAATGGATATGGTAGAAATGAGCTAACCAACCATTTCAAGGACTCTAGTGCTGAAGCCAAGTGTCCTCATGTGATTTTGAGTAAAAATTCCCAATCGACTCAATCATAAGCTCTCGAAATGTCCAATTTTAGGAGAAATCCTTTAGTTTTAGATTCCACTAGGGAGTGAATATTCTCATGGACAGTAATTATAGAGTCAAGGATCTACCTTCCAAGAATGAAGCAATTTTGTTGAAGGGAAACCAGGGAGGGCAGAATAATTAGAAGCCTTGAAGTCAGAACCTTAGAGATAATTTTATAGAAATAATTACAAAGGCTTATAGGCCTAAAAGCTTCAAACTCCGCAGCTCGTAGTCATTTGGGAATTAGGACCAGGAAAGTAGCATTATGTTCCTTTAGGAGACTCCTTGAGCCAAAGAACTCTTTAACTGTATTCACCACATCATCTTCAACAATCTCCCAGAACCACTGAAAGAAGAACATAGGAAAACCATCAGGGCTTAGGGCCTTGTTCCCTTCAAAAGAAAAGACTGCTCTCTTAATTTCTTCCCTAGAAGGAATAGTAGCAAGAATTATGTTATCTTCTTCCCTAAAATTTTTAGGGATGGCCTCTAAAAGGTAATCTTTTTCTTCATGATTGACTCAATCATTCGCATAAAGGAGATTACTAAAGAAAAAAACATCTTGTCTTCTAATGTCTCCATCCTTCTCAAAACGGCTTCCATTGTAATCAATGTGAGAGATTCTATTAGCAGCCCTATGTTTTGAAGCGGACAAGTGAAAATATCTAGTGTTTTTATCTCCAATAAAGAGCCACAAAGCCCTAGATCTCTGTCTCCAAAAATTCTCCTCTTTGGCTATTATATCATGCATCTTCACAAGCAGCTCATTTTCTTTCACCCTATTATCAGCGATGTATCCTTCCCACTAGATTTTTTCTTGAATCTCCATCAATTCAAGTTGTAACTCAGACTTGATTCCAAATATATTACCAAAAAGTTTCTTTATTCCACTTTCTAATTTTGAATTTGACTTCCCTCAATTTCTTCATAACCCTGAACATAGCAGTCCTAGAGACCGTGACATTCCACCATTTCCTCACCACTTCAAGAAGTTGAGGATGGGAAAGCCACATATGTTTGAATCTAAAGGGAAAATTCCTCTTGGCCATTATAGGGTCCACCAGAGAACTAATCGGCAAATGATCAGAACCCACCCTAGAGAGATCCTTTAATGAACAAAAGTAATTTATAAACCATTGATCTAAAATTAACATTTTGTCTAATCTAACTTGGATCAAGTCCTTACCAAATCTTTGATTTGACCAATTATAGGTGGCTCCTTACAGATCCAGATCAATTTGTAATGCCCCACCATGCAACCCTAGGGAAAGTTGCAATATACTAAACAACCAAACCATTTTTTTTTTTGAAATAAGAACAATAAACATGTAAGTTAAAACAATTAACGTACAAGTTCACTTAACTAGAACAATTAACATACAAGTTCACTTAACCATTGCCAACCAATCCCTTAAGGTTGCGAGACTATGTTAAACCATACGCGGAACATGGATTAAAACCATAACATATAATTACTTAACAAGAAAAGATCACATACATTCCAACATAATAATTTACATCCAAGAGTATGAGATACCTCTTGAATCCAATAACATGATTACAATAAGATTACAATACTCATTCCCCGAATGAGGCAAGTCTAACAAAAATGATTACATATAACAGATTCCACCTCAATAACAACTGAGGGGTAATAAAATACAATAAGAACTGAGAGAACAAGGCATGAGAAGAAATTGATTGCCACGAGCTCTCCAACTAGAAATCACGACCACACAAATAAAAAGAAGTACCAACGGAATAAGATGCATGCCACCCGACCACGTGGAATCCAAAAGGTTCCACACCCTCCATGCTGAGAGATAGTAACCAGGGATTCCTACACAAGACCATCTACCACTAGGCATGGGCCACACAAAACTGATACAAAATAAATACAAGACCTCATCACATGACTGAACGGTCATACGTACAACTCTAGGTATGACTCACACAACACTGTCATAGGTTATATTGCTTCCAGACATATAATAGATCAAGAGTGTCACAAATATCAAATACAAACTACTGACTTAGGAAGAGTGTCATCGCATAGTTCGTCAAGGGATATCCTCTGGGAATCTTCCTAGGCCCCGGCCCCCACTCCACGGGTTATCCTGGTAGCCTCTACTGCATTCCTAGCACCCATGCTTACTCATGCAGAACCAAATACCTCTCGTGAAGATGAGATAGATGATCTTGCCATTCCAGGCCTTCTCGTCTCATCCCAAGTCTACAACAAGCCCTTGGGTCCATGACCGAGGCATACTTAATCTTATTTCATGTTTGATGCATCCTAAACTTCTAAAAGTTTATTTAGTTATCACTGAATTAACCAACTTACAAAGGGTTATCCTGGGACCACTTTGTGCGCTGGTGCCCATTGCAAGCCACTCTCCTAAGACAACACAAACGGTAATAACCAGAATAGGTATCCAGATAAACACAACCTCTCCATTCAAGGAGGTAACAATCAAGAACTCACACCAACACTGGAGGCAACAAGGTTAAGACCCTCTCCAAACACTGGAGGCAACAAGGTTATGCCCTCTCCAAACACTGGAGGAAAACAACAAAACAAAACCACTCCATCCAAGGAGGCACATATTACAAAACCTTCTCCTATTCCCAAGGAGGCACAAATTACAAAACCCGTACGTGAAAACTGGGTGAAACGACATGGTGTAACTATACATATTTTCCATAACACATCAAAGGTTGACTCACATGCCACAACCGATATCAATAAAAGAACTCCTATATGGAAGACTTTCAATACATTCACACTAATTCCACAACACAACAAAGATGAACAATTAACCACTGAGAACATTTCAGACAATGAAGTGAGCTACTGTTCGGATTTCCTAAATCCAATCAAACACAGTATTCATGACTTGCATTTATCCAATCAATTGATCCCATCTCTTTTCACGACATAGAAATATTCAAAGAACAGATCATTTACTCTAAATTACACAACCATATTCTAAATCCAAACATTTCAATAAATAACATCATTGAATCGAAATCAATCCAATTAATAACTCTACGTCCCACAATCATATAATGTAATTAAATCCACTTGTTTTATAAAGCATTTGGATTAAATAAATTACTCTTTATTTCAACCTAGCAATAAATCAACAACTCAATCTCATATGATTCATTAAATCATTCGTTACTTCTAAGTTTTCTCATTTGTATTCTATATTTAGAACATTTTGATAAGAAGATGTTTAGATCAAATAAATCAGTCTTTCTTTCAATTCGCATTAATAAATCAACTAAATCTTCAACTAAATCTCATCTCTACTTGAATACGAATACATTCCAACAAATATACTTAATAGTGCATACTCGATGTATATCCTGTTATATACTAAATACTTAAATCACACTGTTGACATTTAAGAATCTATAACAATACTTTATATTTCGTTTCCCAATCTCATATCTTATTAAAAATCAATCTTTAAAATAAAAGCATTTGATTATCTAGACTCTATCCTTTAAAATAAATCATTGACTATTCAAAATTCAACGTTCTAAATAATCCATTTGAATATAAAATCCACTTTTGCTTCTATTTCAAATCAAAATCATCTTACAGTTATCTATATTTAAATCTATCCCTTTAATTTCATTTGCCACGATTATCCGTAATAATCAAAACTAAATTATAAATAAATCGAGCTTTTGATAATTAAAATATCTGATTAAAATAAATATTTCATTATCTCTTAGTTCCATAATTAAATTCCGTATTCAAACGTTTTTAATAAATAAGGTCATTCGATTGAATTAAGTCAATCATTAACTCTCTATTTACCAATTATCTTCATAATCTGGATATTTAAATAAATAAACACTTATTCAAGTCACTTAATCTATATTTCATTATAAGATAAATAATTTAATCAAATCCAAATCAATATTTTAATTAAAACATTTGATCGTTCGTCAGTCACATTTCCTCTAGAATATCATTTTAAAAATTCTATTTACTATTTAACATTACTTAATATGTCAAATACAATATCATTTTATTTGCATATAAATAAATTATTTAAATATAAATTTTAAACTCCCATTTTACAATTCCATGATTTCCCGATTAAGGCAAAATTTAAATAACATTGGTTAATTAAAAGAACCTCGTTTATTTCTATTGACGGTAAAATCAACTCCTTAAGAAAATTTATATTTTAATAAATCATCTCATAAATATATAATTATTCTTTAAATGTTTCGATTTAAAATCTCCAATTTACTATTCCATTTTGACGGTAAAATCAACTCCTTAAGAAAATTATATTTTAATAAATATAATATATATATATTATAATAAATATACAATATATATATAATATTAAATGAATATATATATATATATACATTATAATAAATATAAATTATAAAGTGAAACTTAATAAAACTTAACATTTTTAATAAAACAAAATTTAAAAATTAAAATAAACTTTTAAGGCCAAAGGCCTTGGCTGTGTTGCAGCCCCAACAGGGGACGCACCCCTGTGTTGCTACGTAGCCTCACACAGGGGCGCAACCCCTGTGGTGGCTGCTTACAGCCCCCTCCCCATTCATGGGGAGCGCTGCACAGCCAGCGCCCCCATGGATGGGGGGTGGTTGTGGGCAGCCCCACACAAATTAAAATAATTTTTTTATTTTAAATTTTTTTGCATAATTTCGTTCAAAACGAAAAACGGGAAATTAAAACCCCAGAACGAATTTTACTCAGCCAGATTTTTGAAAAGAAAATATTCCAGTCTGTAAAATGTAAAAGGATAGATTTAAATGACTATATCATTGCACAACCCAAATTGGGCAAATTTTCTGTGAGGAAAGATCAAGAATCAAGATTTAAAGCACAAATAAGATGAATTTCTTTCTGGGTTTTTCTATTGCTAGTTTAAAACGAATTTGCATGGTTTTATTGGATTTCCAAACAGCATATCAAAGATTTCAAAAACAAAACATGAAGAGGGTTTAATCTATTTCAAAATGAACAAGAAAGGTTAAAGGAAAACCTGATTTTCCTCCACAAATTTGAAACCTTCAAGCATGGTGTCCTTCAATCCTTCCCTTGAATCCAACTTCAACAAAACCTCCATCTCCTTCAAAATTCCAAGCAAAACCATAGCCCACCAAATTTTCCCCAAATTGCAAGCTTAAAAAATTAATGAGCTCCTTTTCTCCCAAAATAGGGTTTTTCCAATTTGGTCAAAGACACCCTAAAATTCCCACTCACAAAATATAATTTTATAAAAAACATGGGGATTTTTCTAATTTTTAATTCACAATCCAATTTCAAATTTTTAAATTCAAAAGCCCATTTCTAATTTTAAATTCAAAACCCA